>JBBPQE010000650.1:0-14583 GCA_038092335.1 Boletus vinaceobasis
TAACTCACCTCAGTCACTGTAGTAGACAGTTACTGAGGTGTGTAGCGTACCAAAAGGAAACATCTATGGTCCGATGTAATTATGTAATCAATGTACTACCGTTTGTATCGTATAGAAATCCTACAATTGGCGCGTCGATCAAATCAGAGGTGAGGCATTACAGCCCATTCTCTACATTCGGGTCTCCCCGAACGGGCCGGGCTCGACACACAAGCCCTTAAGTTATGCCTATCGTCTCACAATTCCAAGGAACACCGTTTGTTCGCTCGCCCATTCCCCAGCTGCGACGGGCAGTTTCAATCAGGGAATGCAAATCCGAAAAGTTCCGAGCCGTGGAAGTGATGGGCTGTACTGTACCTCGATACATCTCGACACTTTTATCCCACAGGTCCCGGCCCGCCGTACTTTGGAACGAGCAGACGGGATGTTTGGCCGAACAACGTAACAACCGTCTCGAAACGGTCGTTTTTATGTCACTCTATGCAGTTGTGGCCGCCTTACGCTCACGCCGAAATGCGCTGCTCCGACATTGCATTCGAGGAACTGCCAGGACCCAGGGGTGGATGGTCTCATGCCAAGCTCACACATCGTCTCGCCGCACTAGTACTCGTGTTCACGTACGTTGCATTATAGTTCTACTGATTGTCTCATCCAGGCACTGATATCTCCCCTTCCTTTCTCATGATAGATATTGTGCTCCCCTTGGTTCCTGCGGGAAAAATGGGGCCGAGTCCTGGCCGCCCCACCAATGCGTTTTCGCCGGTCCGAGCACCAATGAACGATGGCTGTTTGACGTGCCCAGCCGGAAACGACCCTCGTAAGTCTCCTCGTTTCGTGACACGCCTCTCCTCTTTCACGGAATGACAAGTAGGTACGATCTCACCGCATTGACCAACGTGTACTGGGCGAACGGGCTGTGTGCAAAGGGGTGCAGTGAGAGTAAGTAAGAGATCCGCCTCGCAGTATAAAAAGGTCCGTCGCAGAGCAGTTCAACATCAGCAAAACAATATCACATCGCCTCTCGATCAACTCAACTCAACCACCACTACAAAGATGTTCATCCGCTTCTCTGCTCTTCTCCCCGTCGCGGCTCTCGCTGCAGTCGTCGCCGCTGCGCCTAATGCGCTCGATGCCCGTACCGGCGGCACCTCCGAATGCAACACCGGCTCGCAGCAATGTTGCACCCAGACCTACACCGTGAGGCTTCCATTTACCTCCTCACGCACTCGCGCATCGCGCTCACCATGACCCGCACTGTAGCAAACCGACCCAACCCTGACCAGCCTCCTCGGAACGCTCGGGCTCGTCCTTCCCGACATCTCGGGTCTCGTCGGGCTCGGATGCTCCCCGCTCACGGTCGTCGGCACCGGTACCGGTGCGACGTGCACCCAGCAGCCCGTCTGCTGCACTGGCAACAACTTTGTACGTTGTTCTTGTTCTTGTTTTCCGTGCGCACGCGTGATCGAATCGTTCTCCGTACCTATAGAACGGGTTGATCAACCTCGGCTGTTCGCCCCTCAACCTCGGTCTCTGAACGACCGAAAGATGTGCCGTTGACAGCGGCTCTCGACACGGTTTCCTGCTTCCTGCTTTACTTGGTTTGAATTGGGCGATCATATGGGGTGTCGGATCGAATGTATAGGTCGTCCTTTGATGTTATGTAATGTATGTCTGAAGAAACACCCGCGCCGACGCGCGGTCACATGTTTGAAAGAGATCTCTTTGAAACAAGTTTTGATCAGCTTTTATTCACTGCAGGCTGATCACACTGCGACGGTATGAAATGTGAATACGTGAAGAACGGTCAACTCACTCCAAGCAACACTGCCAGATTGGACAGTGTACAGCTACTTACGTTGGCAGCGCGCAAGGCAGTCTCATGCTTTTCTCAAGTCAGGTATAAACAGTATCTGGGACGCTGGTAGGCTTATAACAATTTTACTATTTACAGTGGGGTGCAGACACATCCATTACATATATCCTCCATATTCCTGAAAAGTAGCAGCGCTTGACAATAAAAACCAAATAAAGACCGACGACAACCATTTCGACGAAGTGTTCATTCGATTTTCTTGCGCGAAAACTTTGAACGACACATCAGATCAATTCAGTCTCACTCATGCAGTGGGGGGGGGAGGTCTGAGCACACGTACCAAGGTCACGACCGTGCCATCTTCGAGTTCCTCTTTGCGCGGCACGAGCTCGTATCCGAACACTTTGGGTAACAGGATACGCCATCCAGCCCAATAGCCGACCCCGAACAACAACACGCCGATGCCAACGAGGCAGTACCTGTCATTTGCCACAGCATCAGTCGCTTAGCATTCAATGTTCATCCTCCAGGTGAACGAAGGGTGCGACGCACAAGTAGTATGGGAGAGGAGGCGTGTCCCCCACTCCATTGAATGGGCGCAGGAATGGTGTGACGATGACTGCCAGACGTTGCACATAAGTGTCATGATGGAAACCGATAGGACTCCCGACATCACTCACGTAATGCCGATACGGCGAAATAGAACACTGCTAGAGGCAACCAGACTGAGGCAGCATGTGTCAGTGCTAGTTGCGCTCAGTGCAAAATACAACTACCCTTGAATGGCCTGGGTATATCCGGCCTCTTCCAACGCATCCAAAATAGACCCTGCGCAGGGTTGTCAAAAATCAAAAGGAATTCAAAGCGAGGGAGGACAGCGTACGACGACAATGAAGATGTTGATGATTTGAGTACCATATATATCCAGATTTACTATAAAGGAATACGCGTCGTTCACGGGCAACCCAAGAATCATGATAACCTATATTCGCAGTTCGGTTAGCATGTTTCTCAAAGATAACCGAGACCACACTCACCGCAGGAATCAAATAAATGATAAATCCAGGTAAAGGTGCCTTTCCTGTAGGCCAATTTGATGCCCAGAACTTGTTGCCGAATGGAAGAGGAATACCCTCCTTGGCGAGCTCTGTCGGAAGTGAAGCCACGTGCCTTGAGCAATTTCAAGAATGGGACGGCATGTGCGCTTACCCTGGTTAACGCGGGCAGCAGCAAACGTCTATCCGTGTTCGTGAGCAACAACGAGAAAAACCAAAGGGATCAGCACATACGGTGGTGATGACGTTCTAAGGCAACATTAGTACAGGATACTCGAGGTCAGGTATATCAACACTCACTCCTATCGCACTAGTCATCGTCGAAATCCAACCATCGACAATGTATGTTAGCAAGCGAAGTCGATGCGGTCGAGAAAAAAAGGCGGGAACACAGGAATACGAAACATACCTGAGAGCAACAAAGACACTCAACACACGCCCCGCAGCGGTTCCAAACACTTTCTGGAAAAACAAAGCAGCCACAGTCACCTTGGAATCCTCAATCTCGGCCTATCACCAACAACAGTTGCATTAATCACCTCGGCAAACCACGCATGGGAGAATGGACGTGGTTACGCACCTTGGTCGCCGCGCTAAAATACGCGATATTGGCAAAGATATAGAGAGTGGCACAGATGCCCAGTCCGAGGGGTCCGGCGATCTTGAGTGTCCGCACCGGATCTCGAACGTTGTTGAGCACATAGTTGGCGTTTGACCAGCCGTTGTATGCGTACAGGACCTTGAGAGTCGCTGTCGCATACTGTGCATCGTCATCAGTACAAATGGTTATCTTTGATGAAAAATAGTCACATCGCTGCCACTACGGGAGCTTCCAGCGAATGCATTGACAAAATTGGCGTGAGGGTTGATGTCGACGTTGGGGGCCTTGCCTGATAACACTACCCAGCCTGTTATCATGACAAAGATAAGAAAGACAATCTTGAAGATCGCCAGCAACTGAGAAACTGTCGTTAGAAGATATGCAGAGACAGAAAGCATGGCTATATGCGCACGTTCATAATATAGACGCCAGCGCGTGGCGCAAGAGACTGGAGAATGGTCAAAAAAAGAATCGCTAAGGATGATATTTACCCTGTGCCCATGTTAAATGGCAGTTTAAGACGTACCTCCAAGAGCAATGCCGCGTTCAGACCAAGTTTGACTCAGTGATTCTGTAGCTATAGCTTGAGGATTCGTTGGGTTCGTCGACTCTAATGTGACCTGTCCCGCCGCAACAAGGATGCTGTAGGAAGGTTAGGACACGCGACGCGGAAGATCCGGCCAAGCCGCTTACTTGCTCGCAAACACCTACCGCCGAAGATCAAGGTCACCAGAGACACAACCATGTCTAACTTGGTACTTACAATACACCCGCTTGCAGTGAATCCAAGGAAGATCGCATTCGCAGCAAACACCACCGTGGCGAGGTATTTCGGTCTTTGATAGACGGCCTCCAAGTACACCTTTTCGCCACCGCTCCGGGGATACATGGTTCCAAATTCCAGCCAGATGAACAACCCACAGAAGGCAATGAGGAAACCAAGCACCCAGAGCACGAGCGATGCCCCGACGGAGCCTACCCCGTCCAGAATCAAGGATGGGGTCGAGAAGATGCCAGTACCGATGATGCGCCCGACAATGAGGAGGGTACAGGAGGTGATACCGAGATGACGGCCAAGTCCTCCAGCGGCGTCTATGCAAAGCACTCGTTGAACCGAGACGAAGAGCCACGAAAGAAAGAACCAGCGCACTTTCGTCGGCAGTGAGTCCCCCGGGGCCAACATCGAGGGACGGTATAGCCTCCTGAACAGGTTGCGTTTCACCGGTATCGTGGTTCATGCTAGCCTCCTTACTCTTCATCTTCCGGAAATGCGCCCAAAGAGACCCAGACATGGTGAAGACAATAGGAAAGGATGCACCGTCTATTCAAGAACGTCTTATGGGAGGTGAACTGAAATTTTCAGAGGATGGCAGATTCAAGTGGGCGCCCATCATCCAGCAGTTCAGAATTAAGTTGCGGTAGCTGCCCTGGTCTCGACTCTCTAGCCACTCTTCGCCGTGAGTCGCACGATGCAAGGCACCATCTCCATCGCGTACTAAAAATTACCTGGAAGAGCTGTATCTGGAACACAGGGCCCCAGATCTCGGCTGGACCTGGAGGGGGTAGCAGAGTTATCGTTCAGGGTCAACTTGTATTTGTCGTGGGCTCACCAGCCTTGACTTGCTGAGGCCATCTAAGCCACACGGGCAGCGCTCGCGGCGGGAATGTCAAACATTCCAGACAGCTGTCAACTTAGCACGAGTTATCCGCTCACGCATGCCTCGGCATCCTCGGCAGGTATCACAACATTTTCACGCATACATTAGTAGTTCATATGTTATACCTACGTTTAGCAAAGTTGAACGAACGAAAACAGTACAATAGTGAGCACGACGGGTTGCTGTGTTTCTTCTCCCTTTTCAGTTCTTCAGCATTCGAATTCGTCAGGCTTTTTTGGTGGTAACCGGTGGCGACACATTATACCCACTCCACAGAAGAGTGATGCATTGATGCCTGATGTGGTAACCAAGAGATTCATTGAATTTTCCTGCGTGAAAACTTGAACGACCGATGAGAATCAGATTCCTTCGGAGGGGCCGAAAGTGTGTACTTACCGAGGTCACGACCGTGCCGTCTTCGAGTATGTCTTTGCGCGGTACGAGCTCGTACCCGAACACTTTGGGCAACAGAATACGCCATCCAGCCCAATAGCCGACCCCGATCAACATGATACCAATTCCAACGAGGCAGTATCTGTCATTTGACATAGCGTCCGAGTGCATCAGTCCCCGCCTCCGCGTCTAACGTTCGTCCTCGGAGCGAACAAGGGGTGAGACGCACAAGTAGTATGGGAGAGGAGGCGTGTCTCCGACGCCATTGGCTGGACGCAGGAACGGTGCGATAATGACTGCCGGACGTTGCACCTCAGCGCCGTGATCGGAGCCCATCGGAGACGTCACTCACGGAACACCGCCGCGGCAAGGTAGAACACTGCCAGAGGCCACCAGACTGAGGCAACGCGCGTCAGCACCGGTTTCTCTCAAAGTAGAACTACCTACCCTTGAATGGCCTGGGTATATCTGGCCTCTTCCAACGCATCCAAAAGAGACCCTACACAAGGGTTGCCATACATGAAAAGCAAGTTAAAGTGAGGGTGGCCAACGTACGACAACGATGAAGAGGTTGATAATCTGCTGAGGGTATCCTTCGACATCTAATATAAAGGGATACACCACGTTCATGGGCGGTGCAAGAATCACGATAACCTGCGCTCACAGCCAGTTCAGTTAGCATATTCCACCCAGATAATCGAGGCCTCACTGAAGGAATCAAATGAATGATGAGCCCAGGTAAAGGTGACTTTCCCGTAGGCCAATTTGAGGCCCAGAATTTGTTACCGAATGGGAGAGGAACGCCCTCCTTGGCGAGCTCTATTGGAAGTAAGCCACGATCAATTTCAAGGATAGTACGTAATGGCACATGTGCTCACCCTGGTTAACGCGGGCAGCAGCAAACGTCTATCCATATTCATGAGGATCAACGAGAACACCCAACAAGACAAGTACATACGACGGTGATGACATTCTGAGGCAACATTAGTACAGGGTGCACAATATCATACGTGTCAACACTCACTCCTAGCGCACTACATCGTCGAATTCCATTATCGGTGAGATTTTCAGCATGCAAAGGCAATGGCATCGGGAAACAGGGGAACGCAGGAACGCAAAACGTACCTGAGAGCAACAAAGACGCTCAACGCACGCTCTGCCGCCGTCCCGAATACATCCTTGAAAAACAAAGCAGCCACAGTCACTCCGGAAGCCTCGATCTCGGCCTATCATCAACAATAGTTGTATCGATCACCTCAGGACGATGGACAAACCGCGCATGGAGAACAGACTTGGTCGACGTACCTTAGTCGACGCACTAAAATACGCAATATTGGCAAGGAGATAGAGTGCAGCGCAGATACCCAGTCCAAGGGGACCGGCGATCTTGAGCGTCCGCACCGGATCTCGGACATTGTTGAGCACGTAGTTGACGTTTGACCAGCCGGCGTATGCATTGAGGACTTTGAATGTTGCTGTCGCATACTGCATATCGTCGCTGGTAACGGGCCGATCGATGTAGGATAAAAAATACGCACATCGCCACTGCTATGAGAACTACCAGCGAAAGCATTGACAAAGTCGGCTTGGGGATTGGTGATGTGGGTCTTGCCTGATAACACTACCCAGCCTGTAATCACGATAAAGATAAGAATGACGATCTTGAAGATCGTCAGCAACTGAGACCATGTCATTAGAGGGTACGCAAAGACCAAAACACGGCTATATGCGCACGTTCATGGTATGTACGCCGATACGTGGCGTAAGACCGTGAAGAAGGGTCACAAAAACAATCACTAAGGAAGATGTTTGCCCGGTGCCTATGTTGGACGGGAGTTTCGGGCGCACCTCCAAGAGCAATACCACGTTCAGACCAATTCGTCGCGACCTGTCCCGCCGAAACAAGGATACTATGGCGAGTTGAGGATATACGTCACGCAAAAGACCCAACCAGCCACTCACTTGCTCGCAAACACCTACCGCACGAGGTCAAGGTCACCAGGCACACGACTACATTCAACCAGACACTTACAATACACCCACTCGCAGTGAATCCAAGTAAAATCGCATTCGCAGCAAATATCACCGTAGCGAGATATTTCGGCCTTTGATAGACGGCCTCCAAGTACACCTTTTCGCCGCCGCTCCGGGGATACATGGTCCCAAACTCGAGCCAGATGAACAACCCACAAAAGGATAGAACGAATCCAAGCACCCATAGCATGAGGGATGCCCCAACGGATCCTACCCCACTCAGAATGGAGGATGGGGTCGAGAAAATGCCGGTACCGATGATACGCCCGACGATGAGAAGGGTGCATGAGGTGATACCGAGATGACGGCCAAGCCCTCCAGCAGTGCCTACGCAAAACATTTATTAAACCAAGACAAAGAACTGAAAGGGAGCGAACCAACGTACCTTCCTCGTAAGAGAGTCCACCGGGACTGACATTGACAGCTGGCACAACTTCCTGAACGGGTTGTTTCTCACCACCATCATGGTCCAAACTAACGTCGTCACTCTCCGTCTTCCGAAAACGCGCCCATAACCTCCCAGACATTGTGGGGGCAGTGGGAAAACCGTTTGGTCAGGAACGTCTCGGGTGGGAATCCGAGCTCAAAGCGTTGCGGGTTTAAGTAGCCGTTCGTATATAGGAACCGCACGGGAAAGTTTGAGGACGAGTTTGGCGGGTACACGGTGTGGCGCGTCTTGTACCCTTCCATACCGTGGACTCATCGGGTTGGCAGGTTGGCAGTTACTATATAAACTTCCGACACCGGGAACCATTGTGAATCAGGAGCGCCAGTACTAATTTTCTGTGCAAATCCAGAACCGACCACTCACTGTGGAAATGCCAAAATAATCTGCGTCTGATATGCTGAGAATTACGGCCAAAAGGCAACCGAATCTGACTTGGAGTGAGAGGTGTATTGGAGGATGAAGTGATTGAAGTGACAAGGAAGTCCAACATAAATCTACCGCGTGAGAGATTACATAAGAGGTCCACATGGGAATAGAAGACAACAAAACAGACCCTCTGCTCAGTTTAGGGAATAAAAACCCCACCCTGCCATCTGGCAACCCATTCGTCCCCTGGTCCCCGCCCTTTCTCTACGCCCATGTATGTACCCAGAACTCGCGAATCAGTTTAATTCCGATGGCCTTCCAAAACAGAAACTCTGTACTTCCTCTCCTTGGAAACGAGTTCGGTATGGATGTGTTAACGGCCAGCTTTGCGATCAAATGATATGCCGTGCCAGATACATTTTGCCATCTGACGCCACGGGTGACAGCACCTTCACCCCCTGACCTCCGACCTTTTCGAGCTCCAAGCAGCAAGGTAACCGACCCTAGGGCAGCATTGAATCCCATCGGGGAAATCATCTGCCCACGATGCGGCGCATCACTAGGAAATTTGGCGCGTGGTTGAATGCCGAGTGGACGAAATTAAAATTCCATACAATTGATGGGACGGGGTTCCGGGAAAAAGTGTCCTAGATCACTATATCCAAACCTCTGCCATCCGCCCAATCACCAAACAGTAAACTGATACTTTCTCCGTTGTGTGTTCTCCGAACGCTCTCTGCGATCGTAGAGCTGATGTCTATCGTGATAAGCCTCGGACACTGCACTTTATGTTCTTTCTGGGGTATCGTGTTGGTAACCTAGCCTCGCCTCGATACATTGAACATATAATGACCCACAAAAATGTACATACCACTATGTGTTCTAATGGAAGGCTTTGTAGGCTTTCCATGTCCGCTTCCGCAAATAAACCTGGACCAATAGCCACTTAGAGGCGCAATCGCATCAACGATAGGCACTCACCATGAGATATGAGTGCGTAAATAGTCTTTGCACCCTTATCTTTCAACGTCCGCGCCGCGAGCTCTAACGTGTGGCCGGTATCAATCATATCGTCCACCAAAATGGCAACCTATCAACGCCGGCTCGATAAGCAAGCCGAACATATACGGTAATCCTGGAATATAACAAGGGGCGTACCTTGCCCCGTACGTCGCCAACCAACAACTCCATCCGCTCAGGCGCATTCTTGGACTTGCCATCCCGCTTCTTATGAATCAAGGCAAATTCAACGCCAAGTTTGTCTGCAATCGCCGTGACCCTAGGGAACGACATGAGCCCCACAAAGCACAGCACAAGTTGCCCCTTTGACGTACCTTTTCGCACCACCGGCGTCGGGGCTGACGATGATACTGTCTGTCCACCCATCAATGCGTGTCTTGATGTATGATATCATCAAAGGCTCCGAAAAGAGGTTGTCTACGGGTATGTCGAAGAAGCCTTGTATCTGGCTCGCATGTAAATCCATCGTAATGACATGGTCGCATCCCGCAACGGCCAACATATTGGCGACAAGTTTGGCCGTAATTGGCGCGCGCGACTCGTCCTTCTTGTCCATACGCGCATAGGGAAAACAAGGAATAACGGCAGTGATACGACGCGCCGAGGCTGTTTTACAGGCAGAGATGAGGACGAGGAGTTCCATCAAGTTATCGTTGACGTCGCGACAACCCGACTGGATGATGAACACATCTTCTTCGCGGACGGACTCGGCTATTTTGACATTGATCTCGCCGTTCGAGAACTTCTGGGGCATGCATGGAGTGAGGGATACTCCAAGCCTGTGAATGGGGTATTAGCAGCCGTTGGACTGCATGGCACCGTCATGGAAAGGTACAGCTCACCGCTCCGCCACGGATTGGGCGAGCTCTGGGTGACTGTTGCCTGGGTGATGTTGTGTCAGCTGTGCGTCGAGGACGACCGAGCGAGACTTGCCCGCAAGTAGTCGGATGGAGTTTCCGTGATACATAGCTTCTACAACGACCCCTGGAACGAAAAAAAAAATGGTGATCTTTGATAACTGATATTTGTGCAAGACATAACAATGCCAAATACAATTACACAGCCACTACTGCTCGGATCGTAATGTTCTCGACCACGTATTCTGTATCCGCGTAGCCCAGAAGCTGGGGAATGCGTACGCTGCGAAATCAGCCCGTCAAAACTGTGGCCATCCTCAACAGAACGCCGACGTACCTGTTCAAGCCCTTGATCCGCGAAATCTGCACCGAATTGTAATTCGCAAGTCCCCGTCCAACTTCTTTCACCTCCCACGCATCACTCTCCTCCACCCCCTCCGCCGTATGCAAATCATCATCCATAATAGTCTGCGTGTCTGACGCAAGATCGTCAACTACGGACGAGGACGAGCTCGATCGCGAGAGCGATATGATCACGTTTTCGGAATCTTGAGGATCAGGGGGTGTCGTCGTCTTCCCTCCCGAAAGCCCTTCCGGAAAGCTCCGGACGAGAATACGCACGGCCTGTCCCGACGCAAACGATCCACGGACGCCAAGCACACCTGCTGGAAGTAATCGCCCTCCAGATTCTCGACGCGACAGCACCGCGTACGCGCCGCTGTCGATGATGACACCCCCAGCGGGGTACAGAGTATGGCTCGTCCACGCTTTCAAATCCCGCATCGGCACTGCGGAAGCCTTGAACACCGTGTGCGGTGGCCGTCGTAAACTCAATGTCGTATTGACAAGATCAAGGTCCATCGTCTGGAGTTTCGGCACTGGACTTGCCGTGCCCGACGACGGGACGGACCGGAGCCGAAGTTGGGTGTAGTAATCGATGATATCCACGATCGCGGAGGGCTGTTTGCTGGACGTGATGACTGTCATGACACCAGCACCCGTCGCGATTTCTGCCGCGATGAGTTTCGTTTCCATACCGCCAGTACCTAGACTAGAGCCAAGCGTAGACGTGCTTACTGCAGCACAAATCAGGATCAAAAACATGCAAGATTGGTGCGCGAGAAGGACCTTGAGCTCTGATGTCTGCGACGGACGTCACGACGTCAATCTTTCTTGCGGCTGGGTCTTTTCGCGGGTTCGCTGTGTACAGCCCGTCAACATCCGTGAGAAGGAAGAGGTAATCGGCGTGGATCATAGACGACGTGATCGCAGAAAGCGTGTCATTGTCACCAAATTTTATTTCCTGTGTCAACCTCAACCTGCCAGCACCAAAGGCACTAAGAACACCAACGCACGCTAACTGAGATCGTGTCATTCTCGTTCACAATGGGCACCACGCCCATACTCAAGAGTTCCTTGATTGTATTCACCGCATTCAAGTATCGCGTCCGCTGCAAGAAACGCGTCTCAGTCACGAACACCCATCATAATACACGAGACGTGCGCACGTCCGAAATATCGCCTCGCGTCAGTAAAATCTGCGCGGTCCGCTGGTCGAATTGACCAAACAGGTTATCCCAGAGCGCAATGAGTCGTCCTTGACCGATCGCCGAAAGTGCCTTTGCGCTATCCGGGTGAGCAAAACAGAAAAAAAAGTGATCAGGATCGTGAGAGAGTGATGCGACTGACTTGTTTCTTGGAGAGGCTTTTGGGGCGTTGGGGGATCGTCATCGTGCGTAGACCGACACCTATGGCGCCAGAGCTGACGAGGACGACTTTGTGACCAAGGCTACGGAGGTGTACGACGGTCTCGACGACTGAGGACAAGATTGACAGGAGAGGTTGGTGTGTCTCTTCGTGGACGATGGACGACGTGCCTACAGAGTAAAGTGGTTAGAAACGATAGAGAGATCCGATCAAATCACCAATTCACCGAGTTTGATGACGATCGTGTTAGACAGCGTGCGTTGCTTGGATGGGCGCATCACTACCTCGTCTAATGGATTGCGGCTGAGTTGAGACGCTGATTTACTGGGCTGTTGAGGATCGGCCATCGTGAGCATGTCAGAAGGTTATATGTAGTTTGTGTTCCAAGATTAGGTCGCTGCTTATCAGATGGCCACTGAAACATTGACTACAGTGGCTTGGCCAGACTCGGTGGTTCTCATGAGAGGCTCATACTTACTGTATGTACTAGTGCCGTGGACCTGGTCAATTGCATCTGTAAGGGATCGTGATGGAGACGTCTAAGATTCAAAATGATAGCACGATGATGGACCAATCTGTCGTGTTACATACTATGTAGTACTCATGACGAACGTTATGAACACTAAGCTTCCTGTTCGACGGCAATGTGAAGGAGTGTTCGGGATCACAGCCCTACAACTCGGGTCTCGCTCGTATGTGTCATCCTTCGAAAAACGACCAAAAACGACCGACGATTGTGAGACCTATTTCTTTGGGGGACTTTGGGCGGCCTCCGGGAAATCATCAGTTTATTAGCTTTCTACTATCCCAAGTATCTGGGTTGAACGTTGATTGCGAGAAGAATTAGTCTCTCTTGAGTTCCACAGGTGGCTACAGGGCAGCACTGAACATGTCATATCCAATCACAGCGTGGTAAAACGAAATGTTCGTCTGGGGCAGGAGCTCGTAAGCCTTTCTCCAGATGCCGAGGGGGGGAACGCACCAGCTGCCAATGTCTGTCGTGAACATGGAATAACATATCCTTTGCGCGATTCGAGAAAGATTGACAGCCTCGTCGGTTTTGTCTTCCGTAGCCGTTATGGTTGTTACTTCCAGGCTAGTGAAGACAACCACTGGGAGAGGCGGTTTCATCGCTCGAAAACCAATCGTTCAATTTTTCGTTGAATGCAGGACCATCTGGAAGAAACATCCTTCGAAAGGTAGCGTCGAGGTATTCGCAAGCAACGGAATTTTTTGCATCTCCCCTTCCAGCTGAAAATGAGAGCGTTCGACATTGAATGAGTCTTTGGGATCGGCATACTCATTGGCGGCAGTGACGACTCGGTGAGAAAAGCGGATGTGATTTCGCGGAGGATCTGACTAGAATGTCACGTAGGCAAAAAGCTATAGCCTCTACAGCCTTCTCGAGTCACTGATTCCTTCCTCATTTGGTCTCCCCTGCACAGGCGCCCTCTCCCGGAGAAGACTCAGTACACGCCTTTTTTCGCTTGTTCTGTAGAGTCGAGGTCGATTAGGTAATGAGTTGGCAGAGGTCAGACGATGGCCGTTCGTGTGACCTCGCTATCAGTGTAGATTGTGATTGGTTGAGGTTGTCTGAATCCTAATTCAGCATATAATTTTCGTAGCCATACACATTCGCGTGTGGCATCGGCTAACGCTGCATATCAGCCTCCATAGTAGAGAGCACAGTTAGCCGCTGTCGTTTTGATCCCCACGTGATAGCACCACCACTTGATAAGAACATGTATCCCGTTATGGAAGTCGCGTTCTCAGCATTGGTGAAGCTTGCATCAACATATCCATAAAAATTGTTGTATATCAATGGTTTGGTAGTGTACAAGATTCCTTTATCTTTCATCCCTTGTAAATACCGTATGACCCGTTTTGCAGCAACCCATTGTTCCATGCCTGGATTTGCTGTAAATGATGTTAGTCTATTTACGGTATATGCTATATTGGGATGTGTGGCAACCACTAGGTACATGTTACGCTTGGCCCAGATAGGGACGAGCGTAGACTCTAGGGTCAAGGGTTCAAAGGTTCAGAGGTTCTGAGAAGGAGAGGTTGTCTCCTTAAATGTAGGGTCAAGGGTTCAAGGGTTCAGGGGTTCTGAGAAGGAGAGGTCGTCTCCTTAAACGTTTGTTCAAGTAGCAAGACGGCTACTGGTGGTTCAAGGGTTCAAAGGACGAAGCTGGCACTCTTAAGTAGCCAGGAGACTTATAGAGATCCAAGGGACAATGTACTGGGTATATTCCAGAGTAGATCTATGTTGTGATCTTACACGCTATCTTACTTTTTCGGCCTTAGTACCCCCTTAAAGGTGGGGTCGCCCCTTACGCCCCTACACCTTTACATCTTTTACTTTTATCTTATCTTATCGCATCACGTGACCCTGGGAATGACCCACACGTGACCGTGGTAAACTTCCCCTCGCTTCATCCCTTATCTCTGCCTAGACCCTACGGTCCGGCTTCCGACTCTAGACCAACATACGGTAAACGCATTCTCTTAATTACCGTTGGTCCAGACCCTTATCGCATACCCATGACGTCATTACATACTTACCTTACTCATCCTATTCCCACACGACGTCATACCCTACGCCCTTAGGGCCTACCCTTAGCCCTAGCA
>JBBPQE010000651.1:0-14577 GCA_038092335.1 Boletus vinaceobasis
GATTCAAATCTTGAGATTTCATAAAATATTGGAGGTTTGCATGGTCGTTCCAAATCTCAAATTGGAACTTCGCTCCTTCCAAGTAATGACGCCAAATTTCCAGGGCGCGAATAATTGATAACATCTCTTTGTCGGCTATTGGATAGTTCCGTTCTTCCGGCAACATTGAGTGAGAAGAATAGGCAACTGGGTGCCATTTCTCATCTTTGAAAATAGATAGTACCACTCCCGTAGCGAAGTCTGATGCATCCGTTTCTAAATGGAACTGGCAATCATTGTCGGGATATGCCAGAACGGGCGCAGTGGTAAATTTTTCCTTTAGTGTTTCAAACGCTGTGTCTTGAGCGGGAGTCCACTCGAACTTCTGTTCCTTTTTGAGAAGGTCATTTAATGGGCGTGCGACTTGCGCGTAATCCTTGATGAACCTCCTATAAAAATTGGCCAAGCCAAGGAAGCTTCTAACTCCCTTTATGTTCGTGGGAACGGGCCAGTCCAAAATAGCTTTGACTTTGGCGTCGTTCATGCGAATGCCGTCTTTACCCACAATCATGCCAAGGAAGTCCACCTTGGTCTTACTGAAAGTGCATTTTTCTGGTTTTACGAAGACGTCATTTTCTTCGAGACGGAAAAGTACTTCTCGCACGATCTCGTCATGTTCCTCTTGATTTTCTGTTTTCGTAAATATCATTAGGTCATCGATGTAGACGCCAACCACGTTGTCCATATCTGTGAAGATTTCATTCATCATCGCTTGGAATGTTCTGGGACTGTTGCATAGCCCGAAGTACATCACGAGGGGTTCGTAAGCTCCGCGGAAACAAACAAAAGCTGCCTTCCATTCGTCTCCTTCCTTAATGCAGACGTTGTTGTATCCCCATCGTAGATCCATTTTTGTAAAGAGCTTAGCTCCTTTTAGTTTATCAACCAGCTGACCAATCAATGGTAGCGGGTAATTGTTTTTGACCGTGTGTTTGTTAAGATAGCGGTAATCCTGTACCATCCGCTTCTTGCCGTCTTTCTTCAGCACGAAGAACACTGGTGACGTTTGTGGAGATTGTGAGGGCCTAATATATCCCTTCTTGAGCTGATCATCAATGAACGCCGTAACTTCCTCTTGCTCCGTGGGACTGAGTGGTATCAATCGGCCTTTCTTCAGCACGAAAGAATCTTTCATATCTATAGCATGGTCCCAGGGCTTTCGGATTGGCATCTGTTCGCTCTCTCCTTTTGAGAATACTTTTAAATAATCGTGATATGCTTTAGGAACCATCTCAGCTTCCGTAAGCTTCTTTTCTTCTGTTTTTGGCTTTTCTAGATGTTCTAGGGTCACTTGAATCTGATACTGGAGATCTTCTTCCTCCTTTTCAAGCATTCGGATAAAGATGGGCTTGTCCTGAAGCGTATGACAGTGGCGTGGGCATCGCGTAAGCGTAACTGAGCCTGTCTTCCAGTCTATTTCCAGATTATGGCGTTTTAACCACGTGTAGCTGAGGATCAGATGATTCTGTTCAAGGTCCGTAACTTCTGCGGTAACGCGTTCCTTGTGACCCTTGAAGTCAATTATAATATCAGCGGAGTGCGTAATCTTTCCAGCCGAATTCTTTGTGCCATCCACGTTGTAAACGTTAACGGGATTGTGTAACTTTCGAAGGGGAAGTTTATTCTTCTTAACCCACTTCGTATCGATAAAGATAGTGTTAGCCCCTGAGTCAAGTAACGCTTCTAGCGAAACGAGGTCTTTCGGGGTCTCTTGCGAAGCGACGCGTAGCGGGACCAGGATTTCATTTTCTGTCCGCACGTTGCGTACGTAAATATCATCTGGGATTTCTTTTTCTTTTTTGGAAGAGGAATTAAGCACAGGTTTAACGTCCCTGCCGCGCTCGCTAGGAGACGCCTCTGACATATGAGGTAAAGAGTCCGTGGAGCTGTCGTCATCAGTGACTTCCACATTTAAATTATCAAACCTGTTTTTGTATTTTTCTTCTTTTTCCGCCTTCGATCCACCCAGATCGGATCTTAGGCGCGACCTTTTCCCTTCTTGGCCACTTTGGCCACGTCCATGAAGAACGCTGAGGCTTCTTCGAAGCTCATGCCTCGGGTCACCTTAACCCATGCTTTTTGGTTGCTTTTATCCTCGTCCCAGGAGGTTGCTCCATTATCGGAGTCGGAATCAGAGTCGGAGTCATCGGACTCGACTTTCTTTTTGCCTTTGTTTTTACGGGCAGCATTAACCCGTTTCTTCTCCTTCTTGCAGGAGAACTTGTGTTTGCCTCCAAGCCATTTGCATTCGGGGCATTGGACCTTTGTTTGACTGCAGTCCCTAGCGGTGTGGCCTGACTTGCCACAATTATAGCAGTTACCGATGCTAGCATTGCCAATATCCATGGTGTTTTCGTCTTTCTTTGGCTTATGGTTTTGGGACCGAGCCACGGTCCTATCTTTGAGAAACCCAAAGGTCTCTTGTCGATTACCAACATCCTTGATGAGGTCTAGGTAGTCCGTTACTACCCCGCATCTTTTCCCATCGTTAGTGATTTTATAAATGATGCTACTCTTCGTATTGCATTCAAGAATAGCGATTGCGTGGGAGGGGTCGATATTTGCTTGGTGGTATAGACTTTCCCACTGTACTAGATAATCATCTGTGGGAAGATTCCCTTGGACAAATCTGTTGAGCTGATCTGTAGCCCAATCTTTCTGGTTCGTTGCGCGGAATAGATGTTCAACATCTGTCGCCAACTGGTTCCAGGAGTAATCGTTATTAATGAGATGATTTAATCTCGTTTGGGCGAACTGCCCTGCTTTGGGTCCCTTGAGACGAGACAATACTGCCATGACGGCATCGTCTGACCCGGGAAGAACAACGGTAAGGTTAGCATTTAGCCAACCTTGCATCTTGCTCCACCATTCTTCGAATTTCGCTTTGGCCCCATCATATTCTCTGGGGTCCAAAAAGACTTCTACCTTTCGGCTTGATGAAGCCATTGTTGATGCTGCTCCTGGCATCCTTAAGGAGCGCAGCCTTGCTATCTCGTCGTCTTGTTCTGCTATCTTTTGACGAGCTTCATCTGCGTAGTACGTGAGCTGTGTTAAATTGTTCGTCACAGCATTGAATTCATTGAGGATGGCTTCCAATCTGGCTTCCCAGGTGGAGTTCCCATCAGCAAGGATTGCGTTGATGTTTTGAGACATGATGGAGAGAAAATAGATGTATTGGAATTTGTAAAGAAAACTTCACTGCCTGTAATGTTTCGGCTTGTGAAGGGTATGAGGCGGGCGTAAGACCTTTGTCGTAATTCTCTCGTCATCTCCTGGTCTAAGACGGTTGATTGTCTTCCTTTCAGCTACTCTTTGCCGCTTTACTGGTCTTTCTTCTATTGGCTCCGGTGCTTCCCTTTGTGCAGGTATAACAGGGGCTATCTGAGCCTCTCTGTATATCCTTGCGTAATCTGAGCCTTGATAAGGCGAAAGCTCCCTTATGGCAACCTGCGGTTCAGGCACCTCTTCTTCGACAACGACGGGTGGTGCAGGGGGAAGGTTGTTAGGGTCAACCTCGCCTTCCTCAAAATCTGGTAGAGCGGAGTGTTGGCTAACTTTGCGCTCTCTTTCTCTGTCGTTTCGTAGCGCTTCGTATATAAACGGCGGATAGTCCCCGTATAGGTCAAAGGGGTAATAGGGGCTGCTGACGAGCGCAAGAACTCTGTCGAAGGGGCTGTCCGATCTCACACGTTCTGGCTGTGGTAGTACCGACTGTGCAGCTTCTCCAACTAAAACGATCTCAGCCCTGTAGTAAGGGTGAACACGAGGGCGTCTGCGCCGTTCGGTCTCTGAGGGGATGAAGGGGAGTAACGTTCGGTGAGCGGTGAACGGCACTGGACAAGTCTTTAGTCCGAGTGAATCGCGTTCCTTGACGTTCAACGACGCACTTGTCTTTCGCGAAGTCGCTTTTGAGTTTGGTGATAAGGTAGGTATGAAGAAGTTTGGTTCTAATGAAACAACCTTGAAGTCCTTAAGCTTTTAGGACCTAGGTTATCACTGAACTCAGGAGAGAAGGGGATATGATCTCTGTTACGATCCTGTCTAGCTCGCAGCGTAGGACTAGGGAGGAACACTGGAGCCTCAAAGAAAAGGAAAAAGGGGTTAACGTATATGATGAAATGGATAGGAAGAGCTCGCTTGGTTTAGTTGGCAAGGTCGCTTCGTAGACCTTAACTATCTGCTTGGATCGTCCAGGGCTTACTATGCCTGACTCTTTGTCTTCTTCTTGATCCTCGCAACGATAGGGCAATGTAATGAAATAGAAGCCAAGTACGATGGCTAATCGGAGGAGTAGACCTTATGGCTTCTGAATCCTGAGGAGGATCAATGAAGGAACAAAGGAAGTATTGATAACTCTGAAGGACCTAAGTACGACAGAGAGGTCCCTATATATACTAAGGAGAATGGTGCACAGACCATGCTATGCTATAGATAAGGTGAGAGGGAACGTCTAAGTATGGTAAGGAATGTGGGATATAAAAGGAAGGTAGAGATAAGAAGGGAAAGGGAGTCGTCTAGACTCACGGAGATTAAATAGGGATGGTAACGGTGAGGTATGATGTCGTATGATGTCATGATGACATCATGAGTCTGGAGTGGTCTAGGTGATGACGTCATGGGAATGCGGAGATAGAGGAAAGGGGAGATAAGATAAAGAGAGGAAGTTATCACGTGTAGGGAATCATGGGAAGAGAGAGAGTTCTCAGGATCACGTGATGGTTGTCGTATGGTATGAAAGGGAATACGAGAGGGATTGTATCCCGTCTCTAGAGTTCGTATCCCGTCTCTAAGGGGTTACTACGGCGAAGTTAAGGAAGGTTAGAGCGATGTCATAACAATCTCACCAATAACGCGATGACTCGCGGCTGTCCTTGGCATGCCTTGCAAGCACAGGCATTCAACATGACCCAGACCGCAGAAGCAGGTTTCCGTGAGTGCGCATTCCGAGTATTTTTGGACTATCCAAATCTCATCATCAATCTACAAACTGACGCCATGCTCTCCGTCTTTCAGAAGAGGTTACAGGACACTCAAAGCGTTGACGTACGTCCCATGACACACACGCTCTCTTACCACCTTTCACCCTGCTAATTGTACACAGGTCTGACTTGCCGCGCTGAGGGCATGTGTGTCGTATCTCACGGCTTCAGACGCCCACCAGCTCGCACAGTCATTGTTGTTGTTCTACCCCATGCTGAACACTCTTCCATTACTCCCAAACATGCATCTTAAGACGTTTTTGAGTGTGTTGACGCCACTCTGTTCTTTGCACCCCACCCTCTTCGCGCCACATCTACCTGCAGTCTTGTCCTTCTTGCGCGCCCTGATTATGCCCATCACTGACTCTGAACCAATGCTCACCTTAAATGAGAATTCAGGGGTGCGAGCGACTGTCGACATTGCTGGTGCCATCGTCATTGCCTCAGTCTGCAGTAAGCACCAAGCAGAGCCGAGGACCTGTAGTATACGGTTCTCTTGTAATCATTGAATATAACTCATTATCAGGAGATATCAGAGATAATGAACATCCAACTAGCTGGCCCAAAGTGTGAAGTCATGACTAACCAAGCAGACTTAGTCAGATGATGTGGCGCCGGTAGGCTCGGGTGCAGCGTGGTTAAATTGGGCACTCGGTCCCAACTTGAGTCGGCTATAAGTCGAAGTTGCGGCAACACTAAAGGGAACTAGGTGCTCCAGATGTCCCAACAATTCACTCCATCCAGAAAATTACAGAGAGAATCTGTGATGCTGTTGGAAATCCCTCTGAGAAGGTCGCATCAACAGTGGGAAGTGTTTTCTACATCAATGACGTGGGTTGAGCAATCACAAAGGTAATTGCTCTGTTCCATTTCTGTACTTCATTGATGTGTTCTGAAGGACTACACCAATCTGCTCACACACTTTGCCATGCAAGACTACCCAGAAGATGTGTGCAGCGGTATGTCAGAAGCATTTCACAGAAGGAAAATGCTGCTAGAGGCACCCTCACCCCCTGCCACTTGTGTCCAAAGCAACGTATACTTTATGAATGAAATTTTAAGGGACGAGTCTGGGGAGTATTTCTTCCCAGAGTGGTTTTTTCTCATGCCAAAAAATGAGAATCAAAACACAACTACTGATGTCAGTCACACAGATGAGAAGATCCTCTTCGCACTTGGACACTTTGCTACACGATCTCCTGTATGTCTCAGTAACATATTCTCATTTCTCAATAATTCTTTTTGTAGGAAGGTTTTATTGTCAATGATGAGCAAGAAATCGTACCAACACCTATATTCAAGGAGAACTATGAAGACCTATGCGCCGCGCCAGGAGAGTTGGTCTGTGGTCTCATGGGTAAGTAGTAAGTGAAGCTTTTGATGTCCGAGAAGTGATCTATTTGCTAGAGTTGTCAAAGCGATTCGCAAGCCTTAACCTGAACCCACTCCGTCAAAAAGCAGCTGGTCGGATGGCCTATATGGTACCATTAATTATATTCATGGACGATGTTTCAGGAAACATTTCCAAACAATGGAACAAGCATCACGCAGTATATATGTCAAATGTGAACTTACCTCACAAAATGCTAGAGAAAGTGTTGGAAACTCATTTCGTATGGGTTTGGATACCAGTAGCTTACTTAAGCATACCTTAATTTGGACACTAGTAGTGTAGTCTTTTCTTCAGTGACTACACTATACATTTTCTATAGAAAGAATTCTGTGTCTGTTTTGTCACTTCTTGGCCACATACGACACCAATGGAACTCATGGCAGCAATGAAAGCCTCCATCCAGTAAGTTTCCCATATATTCCAATACTACAACTGAAACAACCTTAAAGATCTTATAGCAAAAAGATCCTAGGCTTATCACTAGATACTAGGGAGAGGACTTATGATGGAACTTTATCTCAAGGGAAGAACCAAGAGAACTAAACTGGAGGACGTCCAGTAGTTCCTTGGGGTTTATATACTGTGGCATAATGTGCACAGACCAAGCTGTACACTACTACATGTGGACATATTATGACGGAGATTAAATACGTGCTGCACACACATGGTGTGGCAGAATGGAAGAGAAGCATAACACGGAAATAACCGTGGGAAGGAATGGAAGCATAGAGTGGGAATGAAAGAGAAGACATACAGTAATGAATGTGAGAACGAGATGAGATCTCATGTGAACATGAATATAACTAAATAGAGAAAGAGCATCTGTGAGCGCGGGAGAAAGGAAAAGAATAGTTACAAGTCCACGTCTATGTTGTGAGATAAGATAACCATGTGGCTTGATAAGATTAGATAAGATAAAGAGAAATTGTCACTTCGTTACAACAACATGATGCAAAACCACCCCAGAAAGACAAACGAATCCAGCATCATCACATGGGATTGCAAGGAAGAAGAGGAAGTTCTTCTGCTTATATATGGTTTGTTTCTTGCTGGCAATAATCCCATGCAGGCCGAGGAGTGCAGCCAGGTCAGCCTTGGCAGTAACCACTTCTGTCGAATGTGCACGGTGGGCAGGACAAAGGAATACAAAGCAAGCAACATTGGGTACAATAGTTTATTCACTGTAAGACCATACACACTCCCCCCCAAACAATTGTACTGATGAGCATCAATTTTGTTTGTGAAGTGTAGTTGTGTATTGGTTAGCGATGGCGAAAATGTTGCTTGCAAATCGGTCACCTTGACATTGAAAGTGTGTAGCAAAGTGTACTGAAAGTGTTGGATTAGCTTTGGCGAAATCCTAGTCAGACTAGTGCTGGATGTTGACCTGAGAGTGTAGCATTAGCGTTGGCAAAATCCTAGATAAATCTTGCTTCAGCATTGGCCAAATCCTAGTCAGAATGGTCCCATATTAGGCACCCATAACCCACTCTGACCCCAACCCCATTACAAAAATCTGTCTTAATTCCAGTTCCGGTCGATTGCTATCTTCCCTGATTTCACTTGCATCTTCCAGTAGTCCAAAGGCCTTCTTCAACCCAGAGACACTCCCAGGTGGTACAGTTCCACTTAGCAGGATCAGCTGCATCTCCACCTGTCGTAGCTCCGCCACGTTGACCAACGATCGTCGAAAGTCGTTCGAAAGCAAGACCAAGTGAGCTTCGTCAAACACCAACCGTGTCACCGGTCTGATTTCATTTAGCTCCGCCAGGTTCGTCCGCCATCCTGCAAAGCTCGCTTGATCCGCTGATACCAGAATCAGATTGACGTCCCTTCGTAATCGTCCTTGATTGATCGATGCATCATAGACTTGATATGATATGTCCATGGCATTCAGTTTCCGTTTCCAGTCCGTCATCAACGACTTCAATGGTAGCACCACCACAATCCCCATCTCTGGCTCCATTATCGCTGCAATAATAGCAAGCATCGACTTGCCACCACCAGTCTTTAGCATCGCAATCACGTCTGACTTGTGCTCTGCCACAGCCAGAATGGCTGCTTTTTGGCTGCTGGATATCCAAGTGGCGTCAGATCGCTTCATTGCCTGTCTCAATGCTTGAAGACATCTCGTTTCAATGCTGTTTGCTTGAACAGCATGACATTCTGATCGCAACATTAATGCCCTTGTTTCATCTTCGTCTGATGTCACAAATTAGCATACGCGTATACTAATTTCAGTGATGACTTACGTTCAGACAAGCATTCGCTAGCATCGCTTTCCAAATCATCATCAGAGCGATCTGTCTCCATGTTCGGTGATGCTATTCATTCTGATAAGTTCATAGACCATATGTAAGTTCTTTCTATGCTCACCGTTCACTTTAGATATCGTCGCAGGTGCAACCACTGGTAGATCACTATAAAAGTCATCCATGTCTTCGTTGTTTGTCGGAATACCTAAGATTGGCGCTGCCTTGACCTCTGAGATCGGAACGACACGTGATATCGGAACATGTGCAGGCAACGTCGGGCCATGAGTTTTCATCGTCGAGTGAACAGTCTCCTTTACTACCGTTTCCAAAAGGGGTCCGATCGCTCCAACGAGTTTGTTCGTCAAGCGGGTCTCTAGTTCATCTAGGACTTTTTCTTCAAGTTTCGCCATAATACGGTCTGCAATCTTCTCCTCAGATATTCGAATTTCCTGGGTTTCCTTGCGACCTAGCATCTCTTGACTGATCGCTTGACCAAGTCGACCAGATTTCGCTAGCTCTTCAAAGTTTCCTGGTCCAGCATCCATATATGCCAATCCCAGCCCTCCAGGGATCGTCCGCATGATCACTTGCCATCGAGCGCTGGCTTCCAAGAACAATGGCAAGATGTCCTCAGCTGCTCCAGCAAGTGAATCTGGACTCAGTCCATAAATACGGTTTTCTGTCGCACGTGAATGACCAGCTTGCAGTGCGTCGATCGTTTCGTTTTCTTCCATATCCAAGAGGTCTTCTGCGAAATCTCCAAGTTTTCGTTTGAATGCAATGCTGATGTGACGCCATGGATTGACTGTCATTTTGAAGGACAGGTGTTGCAGGCTCAGATGAGCCATCACGTGGCTGAGATTGTCGGTAGTGAACAGTCGATCGTTGTTGACAAACAGCTGGGTGGAATATAACGAGGTGACGTCTTGCTGTCCATAATAACACAAATGAACGGCAAGTTCTGCAAATGGTCGAGCCAACGCCAGTGATTGAATGAAAAGGTCCGAGGTTAGACCGTCCAAGGCATGCGGAATAAGTTTGTCTTGTCCCGTCATCGCACTACCCTTGTGATAGCGCCGAAGCAAGACCAGTTGTTTGCCCATCATGACCAAACCCCGTAGTCGATGCTTGGTGTTGCAGTACGTCAGAGGCGTCAGCTCGGTCCCTCGTCCAGGTGATCCGCTCAAGGTTTCACTACGCATCAGCAACAGACCCTGAAACTCAGCATAGTCTCTGAGCCACTCCTTCAACGCCCCCATGTTCCACGTCATGTTCCCATTTCGTATCATCCCAAAGGTGGATGCAAGATCGGGATCGCTAATGAAGCGCCGTCCCAACATGTCTCGATCCTTGAAGCATATGTTCCGCCCGTCCGTCAGAAACGAGTATCCGACGTCATGATTGCTGAGGTCGTCGGCCAGCTGGTCATAGCATACGCGTATGCTAATTCCTCGTAGTACCTTCTTTTCCCAGACATCGACGATATGTGTGGCGCTGCTTGCAAACATCGTTCGAAGTTGATCCAAATGCACCCTATCTCCTTTGTAAAGCAACTCCTTCCAATGCTTATGGTCTGTCCACCAGATACGGGGCAGACTCATCGTTTCGTAGGCCATCTTGGAAGCCAGGTGTTGAAGGGAGCGAATACGGCAGAACGGTGATCTCGTCTTCTCTGTATACCAGCCTTTGAGCGATTCGCAGGCGAGATCTTCATCGCCATCGATATCCAATGCAGCTCGATTTTTGAGCTCCCGTAGGCATACCAAGCGAATACAGTATTCCAGTTTCGCAAAATAGCCTGTCACGTTGACAGGCGCTAGATGACCTCCGTTTTTATCCAAGGTCAATAGAGCAAGAAAACGTTCTGTAGGACACGGCAGTACGTTGTCTGCTGTCTTTTTCCATACAGTCATCCAAACGCCACGCAAGACGTCATGAATGGCCTGGGAGGCATCCATCTTGTTTGCGAGCGTTCCTTTCAGCATTCCCAAGGCATTCAAGACATTCAAAGGAAGTGGAAGAATGTAGTCGCCATGGTCCTCCGATCGCAGCAGGAAACATAGAAAAGCGACGACCGGAGCAACGTATTTTGCAAGACTGTTTGAATGTTGGTGCCGATGAAGAGGCGTGTTGCTAATTCCACTGAGAAACGCGACGTGTGAGCACAATTAGCATACGCGTATGCTAATTCTCACTCACGATTTCACAGGATCTGGCGAGTTTAGCTTCTGCAAGATCAGCTCGTCGGTCACTGGCAATAAATCCAAGATGTCTTCAAAGTATCTTCCAACAGCAGCTTTGATGCCTGGCATTTGGGGCATCGTGTCCTCCTTTCCAGGCATGGCAACCAGATCGTGGAGCGTTTTGACGTCGTACTTCGCAACGTGCGTGTGCCATTGAGTGAAACGTAACCATGGACTGACCAGACGTTCATCGAGAACCCCACCCTCTGACGCGTCGGATGTTGCCATGTTGCGACGTAGCATGGCAATGATATTCTTTTCTGACGTCTCTACGTTGATCTCCTCTGGATCCAATACTCGCCATAGTTTGATATATTCGCCACCAGAGTTGAATTGTTGCATCTTGCACTTCGGCCACGTAGTAGGACAAGGAACAGTGCTGTGTTCGTTCTTGTGATGGGTGCGCAGTTGTCTTTGTGGCCCATAGACTCTGGGACATAGCTCGCATGCAAAGCCATCACGAATTTTCAAACCTTTGAAAGGTTGAATGTCATCTCCGATCGGTGGTTCAGGCAACGCATCGTGAATATCGCCTGCTTCGATGATTGCATTCAAGCGAGCAAAGTCCACTTGCAGAGCTTTGTGTTTGTCCGCAATGTGTCTGCGTACTTGCTTCGGTGCCAGTGCGACAAGGCATAGGTTGCAGCACAAGGCTTGGAAATCTGGATTGATCACCAGATTGATGCTGTCCAGGTAAGGGTTATGCATCAATCCATCTGTTGCATTATATTCCTATCATGATTTCAATCTCGTCTGATCGATGTCGACAGGAAATCCTGGATCTTACTGCAACATTATCGTCCATGGCTGAGTTCTTTGTTGCCTCTGATGGTATTTCTTCCATGTCGTTTTCGTCCTGAATATCACACAAAGCACCTGAATTAGCATACGCGTATGCTAATTTCAACACAGCCACCCACTGTGTTGTCAGAATGGAATACATCGTCGCCGTCCTGAATACGACACAAAGTGCTTCGATGAGTATACACACATGCTGATTGCGTTCAGCTGCTCACCGTGTTGTGGAGATGGGACGTAGCGTTCGTGTGCTGAATATGACGCAAAGTCCCTCGAATTAGCATACGCGTATGCTAATTTCGTACAGCCACTTACCATGTCGTGCAAATCGGTTGCACCACGCTCGTCCTGAATATGAAACAAAGCGCTCGAAATTAGCATACGCGTATACTAATTTGGTACAGCCACTCACATCAGTGTGGGAACGGATCGGTGATGTTCTCACGGGCTGGTTCTTGTCACTGTCAGCACAAACAGCTTGGTGTGACACATAGTGACTTGTGACATCAAAAATATTGAAACATTTGGAGCAGGTGAACGGCATCGTGACAGTAGTGACGTCTTAATCGGGAAGGAGTAAAATGAAAAGCAAGAAGCAAACAACACAGCCACATATAGTCTGTACAGTGATCACAGCGCTGTGTTTATTTATATTTGTATGGTGACATGGTCCATTTTCAATCATTTCGGCTGCCTTTCTTTCACAGCGTGGGAATATATGACATAAGAACTATATAGCTTGTGTGGTGAGGCGAAAATCTACTTGGACGTCTGCTGGACGTCGTCCAAGTAGCGTAGTAAAGTGTACCCCGAACGGTAGTGTTGGGGTAAAGCTGGATTGCCTTGACTTGGCTTGGTCTGGCGGCTAGTATACGTGTCGTCATCGTACTTTCATGATCGCCCTGATACACTGTGATGCTTCTTTTCGTTTCTATCTATTTGATTTTTTTTTTTCAATTTCTCCTGCTTTCCATCACAGCCACAAGAAATAGCATACGCGTATGCTATTTTCGCATAGCCACCGTGATGCTCAATATATATCTCTGTGGTGCATTGCTGCACATATACAGTATGTTGCAAGAACAACAATTCGATGATGGTTGTTACAACATTGGCCACCATCTCAGTGGCTGTGTGAAATTAGCATACGCGTATGCTATTTCTCGTGGCTGTGATGAAGACAAGCATGATTTGAAAAACGGCAAACATGGCTCAATCTAGCATTCCTGTGAGATGGATCAGAGGCAAATGGAAATCACAGTCAGATTCAGCAAGAATGCTGACAGAAAGGCAAAGGAGTGTGACATTGACACTGATTATGCCACTGATGAATCCTCTGCCAGCGATAGACCTCCTTGCGATCCAGTTGAGTCCGACGTCGCTGATCAGTGCTGAACACTAGCATACGCGTATGCTAATTCAGCCTGCAATGGACCCACTTGCGATCCAGGTGAGCACAAGAACGCTGACAGAAATGCAAAGGAGTGTGACACATACATTCTGTCAGCCATACACCGTCTTGCGATCCACTTGAGTCTGAGGTCGCTGATGAGTGCTGATGAGTGCTGAACGCTAGCATACGCGTATGCTAATTCAGCCTGCAATGGACCCACTTGCGATCCAGGTGAGCACAAGAACGCTGACAGAAATGCAAAGGAGTGTGACACATACATTCTGTCAGCCATAGACTGTCTTGCAATCCACTTGAGTCTGACGTCGCTGATCAGTGCTGATAGTGCTGAACGCTAGCATACGCGTATGCTAATTCGACCAGCGACAGACCTCCTTGTGATCCAGGTGGGCACAAGAATGCTGACAGAAAGGTGAATGGGTGGGACACATACATTCTGCCAGCCAAAGACCGTCTTGCGATCCAGTCCAGTCCGACGTCGCTGATTAGTGCCGATCAGCGCTGAACGCTAGCATACGCGTATGCTAATTCAGCCCGCGATGGACCTGCTTGCGATCCAGGTGAGCACAAGAACACTGACAGAAATGCAAAGGAGTGCGACACATACATTCTGCAAGCCATAGACCTCCGTGCGATCCAGTCCAGTCCGACGTCGCTGATTAGTGCCGATCAGCGCTGAACGCTAGCATACGCGTATGCTAATTCAGCCAGTGACAGACCTGCTTGCGATCCAGGTGAGCACAAGAATGCTGACAGAAAGGTGAATGGGTGGGACACATACGTTCTGCCAGTGATAGACCCCCTTGCGATCCAGTCAAGTCTGACGTCGCTGATCGGTGCTGATCAGTGCTGAACGCTAGCATACGCGTATGCTAATTCAGCCAGGGATGGACCCGCTTGCGATCCAGGTGAGCACGAGAATGCTGACAGAAATGCAAAGGAGTGCAATGCATACATTCTGCCAGCCATAGACCTCCTTGCGATCCAGTCCAGTCCGACGTCGCTGATCAGTGCCGATCAGCGCTGAACGCTAGCATACGCGTATGCTAATTCGGCCAGCGATGGACCCGCTTGCGATCCAGGTGAGCACGAGAACGTGGACAGAAAGGCGAACGGATGGGACAGGCATGTCGATTCGGCCAGCGATAGACCTCCTTGCGATCCAGTCCAGTCCGACGTCGCTGATCGGTGCCGATCAGCGCCGAACGCTAGCATACGCGTATGCTAATTCGGCCGACGACGCACGCCCTTGCGATCCAGGGAACGGACGAAAGAGAGGAAAGAGAGCTCCTGGACGCTGCGATCCACCGTGGATCGCACGGGTAATAAAGTTAGGATTACCATGGGTCAAATCCTAGTCAGAATGGTCTTCCAAAGCGTAGTAAAGTGTACCCCGAAATCGTAGTTTTGGTATTGACTTGCATTGGCTTGGATTAGCTTAGGCGAAATTCCAGTAATC
>JBBPQE010000652.1:0-14574 GCA_038092335.1 Boletus vinaceobasis
CCTTTTCAGTGTTCTACAGATTCCTATCTGCGCTGGTAAGCTGGATGCATGGAAATCTGGTACCCGGTGATTTCAACCGCCTTTCCAGTCACCTCGGTCTGTCTGGCAACACTATTTAACGCGAGGGCTGGGTACACATCATATCATTTCTGTCCTGTGACTAAATATCCGGAGAGTGATTGGTGGCCATTCACCTGACTCACTCCCTGTCTACCTGGTTATCTTGCCTTTCACACACTCCGGTCACCCCACGCGCTGTCATTCCTGCACCGACTCAGTGGGCTTCCAGCGCTCCTTTATCTTATCTTCCATCACGTATTCTTAGAACTTGGCGAAATATGTAGCCGGCTGATTGGCAAGGGTTTGGCGACTTTGTATTTCCCGCCGTTTATTCTTCCTGCTGCAATGTCCAGTGTGCAAACGTACGCCGAGTTCAAGCCTCTTCTAGGTACGTGGCCACTCATACTCGACTTTAAACGCTCATCGAAGTTGTCACCTGCTAGGCCAAAGTGTCGGGTATGGCGTGGTCGTTGGTGCGTTTGTTGACTTGCACACAGTCACCCTTACCTTGACCAATTGTAGGGGTCGGATTCTTCTTTGCTTTCATCATGTTGATGTTGACGCTGCTCCAACGCAAATTCTTCAAATTCTCCCCTGCATCATCCGAGGAGTTTACTGTACGTCCAATGCTTATATCGTCGGCCATCGCCATCACTCATATTCTACAGAGTGCTTCCAGGAGCGTTAAGGTGTCTACTAGGTTGTTTGTTCCCGAGACCTACCATCACTAAACTCGTTGTTTCTCAGCCTGGTCTAGTTTGTTGTGGCATGTCTGTGGCTCGTTTCCGGCCCAAATAGGTCATATATCTCACATCAATGTTTTTCTCTAAACTAGTGTAAGTGCATGGACATGGAGTGCAACCCTTCTCCAGTCGAGTACGGCGGCATACACTTTCGGTTGGTTTATCGCGTGTCTTGAGACTCAGTTGCTTATCTCACCACAGGCGTCAGTGGGCCGTGGTACGTCGTACTTGCACTCAGACCTGTCCCGGTGTCCATATCAGTTGTACTAAAGGTGGTATGCCGCTGGTGGAACCATTCAAGTCTGCATGTTCGGCATGGTTGCATCCAAAGTGAAGATGAATGCCAACGGTGCTCATACGTTCCTGGAGATAGTCAAAGTGAGGTTCGGAACAGCCGGCCATATCCTCTTCATATTTTATGGCTTCCTCTGCATCCTAATCGTCTGCGGGTCATTGCTCCGTTCGTGCGATAGTCCTTGGCGTATAGCAGGTCACTGAACCCATTCATTAGTCGGAGGGGCTGCGACAGTCAATGCGATCACGGGGATGAACGTCAACGCGGCTTGCTTCTTGCTCCCCGTCGGGATCGCGATCTACGTCATTTTCGGAGGCTTGCGTGCGACGTTCATCTGTGACTGGAGTCATACCATCATTCTCTTCACCATCATCTATATCTTCATCTTCAGGGCTTAGTCAGTTCCGCACCTTTCCCCCCGATTGACACAAAATTGAATTTCAACATAGTGCAACGTCTCCCGCGGTTGGAAGCATCTCGGAGCTGTATGACTTGTTGCAGCAGGCAGCAATTGACACCCCTGTGGTGGGTAATCAAGACGGTAGCTATCTCACTATGAAGTCCAATCAAGGTCTCGTGTTCGGTGCGGCGGCCGTTCTTTCTGGCTTTGCTGGGGTGTTTTGTGATCAAGGTGAGCCTCAGGTTCATTTACCTGGGGAATGTGACCGGTAAAACGCACACTTAGGCTATTGGCAGAGAGTGAGTAGATGAGATCTAAATCACATGCCACATGGAGAATAATTCATGGTCAGGCGATTGCGAGCCATCCTGAATCGACAACAGCGGCTTATGTGAGTACAGAGTCTGGTGGTCCTAATTGCGTGCAGAAGTGGAAAACGCGTTTCAGATGCTGGGCGGTCTTTCCTGGTTCGCGGTACCTTGGGCCTTTGCTTCTTGTCTCGGTCTATGTGCTAGGGCACTACTTAACAATGTGAGATCTTCCAGCCGAGTACATTCCGTCACTGACGCCGAGTGCTGTTCCAGCCAACCTTTCCAACCTATCCTTCTCCACTGTCACCGACTCAAACAAGCGCAGGGCTCGCTGCACCGGCAGCAGCGGTTGTCCTCATGGGAAAAGGCGGTGCAATTGCTATTCTGCTCGTTGTGTTGTGAGTAGAAATTTACCCTTGTAAATGGGCTACTCAACCCTTGTCAAGTATGGCAGTCACATCCGCTGCAAGTGCTGAACTCATTGGGGTATCGAGTCTATTGTGAGCACAGTAATTTTAAAATGTGGTGCGCGCTGCTTACTGTTCTATGTACGTTTGCAGTTCATACGAGTATGGATCTAAACGCCTCTTTTTTCGTGCTCTCGTTGATTCTGATCTGTGTTAGTATATATCGAACGTACTTCCGGCCAAAGGCAACGGGCGAAGAGATCGTCAGGGCATCCCATTATTTTATCTGCTTCTGGGCTGTTTGGATGGGCTGCTGGGCTTCCATTGTAAGGTGCTTTAATCATCCATCGTGCAAAAGCTAATGCACATTCTAGCTTAATGCAGCAAACATCAACCTTGGATGGGTGGGGTTCGTATTAGTGTTACCAAGCTTCACGCTGACAGCGTTCTACTTAGCTCTATTACGTACAGTAAGACCGTTCTTACACCTTGCGAGCGCGACTAAATCGTTCTAGGGGTGTAATCCTCAGCCCCGCAGTCATACCAATTGCGCTTACGGTCTCATGGTCTAAGCTGACACGTGCAGGTGTGCTCTGTGGGGCGATCGGTGGAGCCTGTCTGGGAATGCTGGCGTGGATGATCGGTTGCTGGAAGATTTATGGTGCGTCCGGTTGTTACTTTCATCATCAGACTATTCACGGGATGGTACAGGAGAAATTAATATTCCCAATCTTGCGGAACCATATTCTGCTGTTTGCAGTGGACTTACAGGGCTTCTCTTCTCGGGAATACTTACCGTATCCGTGTCTTTGATGAGTGAGTGGGGTGTTAAACTAGAATCATATGTTTATGAAGCTGTGGTACAGGGCCGGCGGACTATGACTTTTCTGGAACGCGTGCGATCGCAATGTTGGACGATCATGCTGATGACGAACAAGTGCACGAAGAGCCAGAACACGGCTCCAAGAAGGGGGACACGTCTCCCGACCTCGAGAAACGGTCGAAGAAAGACACTTTAGTTGATCCGGATGGCCCACCAAATGACGAAAATCAGCGAATGGCGTCGCTCAAGCGTGTCTTCAAGAAGGCGGTCATATACTCGACCATTTTTGCGGCTATAGTAATCGTCGTTGGCGAGTTCTTCCATCCATCCCAGAATGATTCCGCGCTAACGTCCTGTTAGTCCCCTTTCCGATGTTTTTCTCGCACTATGTATTTAGCCGGAAGTTTTACACGTTCTGGACGGCTTGCTCGATGTACGTTCCGTTCATTGCTCGTCCACGTTGCTTGAAGCGGTCCGTTGATCTTGATGGTACAGTATCTGGGTGTTTGCGAGCGGAACGTTCTGCATTATTCTACCGCTGTGGGAGTCTCGCAAGGAGATGGCGACGATATTGAAGGCAGCCTATCGTGCCGGTATATACTGAAGCACCTTCCGTATGATTGAGTTCCCATTGCCGAAGGATCCTGGTCTTCTCAGCTGTATCCCAAGACAATAGGGACAATAGAGAATGACCTCTCGAATAAACTTTTTTTTGTTTCTCACATTAGCTTGCGCAACGTTTCGGGCTGTTCTTATTGTCTTTTTCTGGGAGGCAGGTCCGTGCCTCGGTAATTTTGCGAGCGAGTGTAACCATATCAGGCAAGTGTCGGGGGTCGATTTCCTTTTCAAGGCATGGCTTCACAATGTCCCCGTCCCACTCTTTTGTCTTTGACCAACTGGGTCACAGCTGCCATGTCCGCACGCCACTGGTACGGTTGAATGGAACGTATTTATGATGGCAGTCTCCAGAAGTGCCAGCCTTAGCCCGGCTGCAAGTCACCCCACTTCACTCGCATCGCTTCACAATCACTCTCAGACATGAGTCCCAACATCTGGACACCAAACCATGGCGGTTCAACCGTACACATACCTGCTGGGGACCTGCAACTACGCGCACATGTTTCCAGGGAGTCAGGAACGACCGCGACCCCTACCCTAGATTCCAGAGCGAGCAGCACGCCCACACTACCACCACCCCCTTCACATCATTCGCCGAGGCAACCGAACGATGATGCACTGGGCGATTTCTTCGGGGGACGGGGTCATCGTACACGGACACAATGCCGCGAACATCGCATACCCCCTCCTTATTCACCAGACTGGGATGGCGAAAAGCTTCCCGGGTACTCCTCATCCCCTGATTTCGAGATGGACACGGTCGCGCGACACTTGTTCAAATATGGATTCCGTGCGTTTACCTTTTTCTTTTCGCTGCCTTGGGCGATCCCATCACCTTTTATGCTCACTGTCTCGTTTTTGATCCTTCAGTCTTTCCAGTCTTTTGGGCCATCGGCGTCTACTTTTTGTTTGCACCGATACGCGTGTCCGCGGATTGGCAATCGGACAAGACGGAAGAGGAAAAGGAGAAGATGCTCTCTGAGATGAGAGAAACGGAAGTGAAATGGGCCAGGCGCTGTCTATGGGCACTCCTCTCCTTCCTTCTCTGTCTCGTCATTCTGACCGTCGCCCTGGTGGTTTCGAGGCATTGAGGTAGCTGGGCTTCCCTCTTCCTTTTCCCCTCGACGCTTTAGAATCACAGATGGACACCCTATCCCCTCACGCTCTTTTTATCGACGGTTTTGTTCAAGATTAAAATATGTACGATATCAAAAGTTAGCATTTGTTTGTGTGCACTTTTGACGCTGTTAGATTATTACTTATGTTGTATCTACGTTTATCTGGAAACACTATCTGATGTTGTTTTCTGAACCCGATTACGATGATAATGAAGGCGTGATGCTCGACGAGTCGATGAAGCCTTCGTCTGTATTCCTGGTACGTGACCGGTAAGTGGGAAACTCAGTGGCCATGATTATTGGGCTTGCCAAAGGCAACTGTTATTGCACTTGGAGTGATCTGGATTCTGGGTACCGAGCAAGTGATCGTTTTGAGTGACAGAGGTGGTATACGGCCAGTAGTAAATAGGTAAGCTGTGGTACGAGTCTTCAAGGTAGATCTAGTAAACAAGGGTAAATTCTCACCTCGGCTCCCCGCGGGAGTCCCTTGCACAATCCTGATTGTACTCGTACCACATCCACACCATCGCCTTTCCGTGTCCACCTTGGCTGTGAACTAGATCATCGATTACCTCGAGGTCTGATCAGCCCACAGGTCAGCGGCCAACCCACCATGGTAAACTGTAAGCAGGGCGTTACCACACACGACGACCCACTCTAAAATCCAGATGCCTCACGTCCTGCGCACGCACGCACGCACGCACACCGCGGCCAGTCGCCGAATTGAAAGCCAAGGCCGAGAAAGCCAAAGATGTCAGCATCACCAAGATGACGAACACGCGGGACCGGTATTCGAGCGTACCCTCTTCCAAAGCCAATTGGGATCCCAACTGGAAACGGGCACCTCCACTGCCTGCCACGGGTTCGGCTCGTGCGCCGATACCGACGAGTGGGCCCCCGCCTCCGCCGTTGAGGTCCCGGCCTGATGTGGTCGCGTCGAGTACGGGTACAGCGCCGCCGGTGGTCCCTCGTGGTTCGCGGCCGACCGATGACTTGCATCCACCACCTCCTTATTCACCACCTCCCCCGCCCACGCGCGCTCCGAGTGGATATCCATCTAGTCACCAAGAAACGTCACAAGACGCGGTGAACAGGATTGACTGGGCGAACCTGAGCCCGGAGGACAAAGAAGAGTTCTTTGGGTGGCTGGACGAATTCTTTTCGCGGTACCTGGGGGTCGAGTTGAGTCCCAGAGAGCGGAGAACAGCGCAGTCGCCTCTGTCTGCGCCGCCTCCCGTGTATAGGAGACCTCCGGTAAGCACGTCCTGTCGTATGGTTCATGTCTGGATCACCACCGACATCATTGTAGCCAATGGTCAACGTGGCGATGCGACCACAAGAGTGAGAATGTATTTGTGAATTGCGAAAGAATGATGGATGTCTATGTACGTGTCTGAGGCATATATATACATACGCAGTATGTGAGTAAAGTTAAGATACCAGCCCATAGGTTAGCGAAGATTAATGCAGTGAGACGCAATGGTAGCGAGGTCTAGGATGAGGGAGATGGAATGAAAGCCGTGGACGATAGCCTGTGTATCTCAATGTCGGGCGTCTCGTGGGCGTCGTGGTCTCTTAATGCGGCGGTCGTTCGCAGTCTGGATGTGGCATCTGAAACAAGTTCTGTATTCTTCGGTCCTCGGTTACAACCTGGGATGAGGGGGGAGGGGGTAAGGAGTGGATATATTGGGGCAGAGCAAAGGGACAGACGGCAGGGCATCCACAGTTGAGGGCGGTCCTGTGCATGTGAGATTTGCTTGTCTTGCATCTCTGAGAGTTGCAATCCGAAACTTGGCCGGTGAAGTAGCGCCCATGGAAGTGCTATCAGAAGCCTTGGTCATTACAGCATGGATGGTGTTTACAGCAGAAACCTACGCCGCATCCTCTGTAATAGTCACCCACGCTGTCCAGATTCATGTCGTGAGCAATGAGCCTCAGCGCTGTGGGCGGAAAAACGTACACTTCGTGGTGGCACATCGAGGAAAGGGTTGCGTTGTGAAGGTGATTGACGAGCCGGGTGGGTGGTTAACCGAAAGACTGAATGTACTAGAGCTGCAAGAAGCGAGAACAACCGAGTAAGAGGGCGAACGACGACGCTTTATATCTCCTGCGTCGCGTCCGACGCCAAACGGCTGTGGAGTGGTGGAATGGCGGAACAGCCCAAATGTCAGTGGAATTGGTCAAGAAGTGTGCGGGACCAATCCACAAGGATATCCACACTGGCGTTATATCCCAACGCGGGTTTACATGTTTTTTTTTTTTTTTTTCTTGTATTATCCTACTAGATCGGAGATATTTTGGCACGGGCGCATCACGTACATACATACCCCAGCTGCGTCATTTCGTCAGCGCGCCGACCTCGGTGGGCCTTCGGATCAAACGCGGCATGTCGGCAAAATCTTATCTTTGTGGCAACGGGTGAGGTACATTTACCATAAAAAAAGAGAACAATAACGCACAGAACTCGACCAGGGTTTCAAATTTCAACCAGAACGGCGCGGGTTCGTACTTTTGTCCGGAGATGAAACATATCCACCGAATCCAAGCTGTCTACCGAACTGCTGAGAGCGCGCATACGACAGAATATGACAAGTGATCCGCGGACATGTTATACGCCGCCAATCGAAATGAGAACATCCGAGTCATCGCGACCACAGCTGGGTCGTTCGCTACCCACGGAGTAGACAGTAGGGCAAGTGGGAGTCATCGAAGCAGCACAAGTGCAGTGGGGAACATTCGCAACCTCGAGGACAGTGCTTCTATAGAGCAGGTGCAGACGGAAACAAGTTGTGCGAGGCAGTCGGAGAAAAAAAAAGGAATCGTTTCCAAAAGGCGATTGGATACGCCTCTCGTTGACGTGGTCGAATCCAGTCCATGCACAGCGGAAATAGTTGACTGAGATGTCGGAGTGCGCAGGGTTTGACGATGGGTGCGCACCAACCCACTTTACACGCACAAGGGTGGTCCCTGAAAGCGAAGTGTGGCAGCCAATCGTTATCGACAGCAATCGACTAGGGTCAGCAAAGGTCATTGGACTTGGACGTCGATGAAGGGGCAAAGGGTGGAGGGCCAAGGGTTCAGACACTTTCGCGTACGACGATGAGCACGTTTCAGGGACCCGAGAGGTCAACAGTACACGCTGCGACTTCATGTCCATCAAGGGCACCAAATTACAGTAATTAATTATCAACAACACCCGTTCTCCGCCCTGTCTCCAACCAAAACCACGTATACGAGGCGGAGACCGACCTCCTGTCCCGCAGATCCCAATTGATTGCGCCTCTGTCTCGCCACCGCAATACCTCCAATGACCGGTCAACGTGCAACGTAGACACCGCAGTACGTACCCAGTCTCATGTACACCCGACTGTACACCACTTCTATCACTCAACACGATTGCTTCCTCGGTACCAGATCACTCCAAGTGTAATAATGATTGGCTCATCAACGTCGTCCCCTGACTCCACATCCTCGCCTTTGGCAAGCTCGATCACACTCGGAATCTACGGCTAGTCCCGATGATCCCCTCAAGCCCAAGTCCTTTCAGGGTGAGCCAGTACGCCGCAACCCATGTAGAAGATCTCAACTTTTTATTAAAACGAACCATATAGTTAGGTACATACGTAAATTTGCAGTGGTCACGATCAACGCCGCGAATAGAGGCGTCAGTCCCTTGATGGCCTCGAGGTGGACGACGAGGTGCGTGTATGCTGATTCAGTATTCTGCTCTTTCTTCCTCGGGCTCCACACCGCCGACAGGCAGCAATTTACCATCATTTCAGCCGGACGCGAAAAAGCTAGTTGCTCCGATTGGGCAGAAGATAATCAATTATCATCGTTCCTGGCCGATATAGAACCGCTTTGCGAGTTAATCCACACGCCTTCGCAATGGAAGGCTCTTTCTTTCCCCTTTGATCCTTCATCAACGCCCATTTACACTTAGGGTACCGTATCGATAACTGCATCGTGTTTGCTGTGTGTTCGCGCCATCGATATCCAGCTATTGTGATCTCCGTTTGAGCAACTCATACAACAAGGTATAAAATGTCGATGATACGCGTGTTAGTGGCCCTCACGATCAGTCCGCACCACTTCCATCATCATGTCCTTCTCACACAGAAAACATGTCACCAGTTTAACCAAGTCTTCGCCCTTGTCCGCGTCCGCGGAGTACTCAACTCGGTCGTTTACCACCGAGCAGAGGACGAAGACGACATCCGAGTATGGCAGCAGACCTCTCACCCCGGCAGTAGTGGAAACCCGCACCGTAATTCAAAGGGATGAGTGGCTCGAAGCTGCTCGCAGGAGCACCGAACATTTCAAAAGACTGGGCTCTCCACTCCCCCTCGTTTGGGTACGGTTTATCCTCATATCATGCCGTCTCGATCCTACGTCTGATGCCAATATTCAGGTCCTAACCGAGGGTAACAACATCCCAGACAATGCGGTTCCTTTCGGGGAAGATCGCAATGGATGTACCATGTACATTGCCCGCGCTCTCTTGGAGGGCGGTCTTCGTGAGTGGTTGGTAGCTGCATTATATGGCTGATGAACTCAAGACCTTGATCGGCAGACGTCGGTAAAGCGAGCCCCCAGTTCGCCGGAGCGGTAATTGGATATGCCGGTAAAGAGCACATAGTATGCACATCTTATGTCCACCAAAGAACTCAAGCTGAGTTGACCTCAGATCGCCAACTATGAAGTTCTTGTTTGCGCTTCACAGCTTCGCTGGGGCTTCCCTTCTGCAGAATCCGAAGGCGTTCTTACTCAGGGCACGGTCGTCCTTGCTCAGCAACGCGCATCAAGAACTTCAAACAGATCAAGCCTCCGCACTACCGAGGTCGACCAGTTCAACGTAACCCTCGTTGAGACTGATGTGCCACGATACATCCCTGACTGCTTTGATATCCTTCCAGACAGGGAGGCTGGTCTTAGGAGATTTGCGTGCGTATCTCTCTGAGTCCATATTTCATTCTGTTGATCTATCACAGCGAGATCAAGACCGTCATCGTCATCGATGATTCGTTGTCTGTGAGTAGATCTTTAGCAGTTTTACACGATCTCTATTGACTCTCTGTACTAGATGCAGGAAGGTAACCTCTGGGAGCTAGCCCGGGAGGCTCTTGCTGGCGTTGTGGACATCTCCAACCAATATGGATCGAAAGGCGCTGATATTCACTTCATGCACGGGGATGACTTTGCTCAAAACATGCTGGTAATTCGTCTTCCCTCGTTCCACAGGAGCATCAATTGAAACAATCGTCATGTAGTCGAGGGCAGAGGTTAACGCCTTGTTCAACCGAGTCCTTCCCGATGGTATGTGTCGTTTATATACATACACAGAAATGTGATTCTAATCCGCTCTCCAGGCCACGACACCCCGACTGGTGCGAAGCTGGAGCTGATCATTAACCATTACCTACCTTTTATCGAGCATGAACGCTCTACTCACGAGCCAATCACTGTCGTGGTGATCACCGATGGCCTTCCAAGTAAGCTGCGGTTTCATACGTGCCTATTAGTTCTTGCTCACGATTCACAACTTACGTGTACAGCCGACCAGGCGGATCTCGAAAGAGTTATCGTTGATGCAGCGCATCGTCTTGATCGTCACCACGTAAGGGACGATATGTTCGGGATTCAATTCGTGCAAATTGGCACAGACCCGGCTGCTGCCGAACTGCTGCACACACTTGACGACCACCTCGTGGACCGTTACAAGATCAGGGTACGTTACTCCCTTTGTTGGATATATACGATGGTTGCTCAAACCTTTGGCAGGATATTGTTGACAGCACTCCATACGACCCTGCGCATGGTGCATTCAACACCGAGTACATGCTGAAGATCCTTCTTGGGGGTCTCCGACAGAACGTGGACCGCGCTGGCCCCAACAGTGGACAATCCACGCTGCTCTCCCCTCTGGGCCCTTCGCCGCGTGGGTACGAGAATTCCCCGCGCACGTTGACTGGCAGGCTGGGACCCAACAGTCCTCGTATTGCAACCCTGTCGCCCAGGCCTGGCTACTGATATGTGAAACACATGTCTTGTTCTCTTCAATTGGTTTCCGTTTGTACGACCACTTGTTTTCCAGTGTACTTGTATTCACTTGACACGCCTGTAAAAAGTTGCCATACGAGCATGAGATGCTTCGAGTCATCCGATGATCATGGCCCCGCGGGTGTTTCCTTTTGCTGTATTGACGCCGGTGGCACCTCCTTGGGCGCTAGGAGTGGTAGGATCTCGTTGCGTCTGTCGACGCAGTCCGCGGTAGACTCGGGCTGTGCGTTTGAGTCAGAAGGTCGAGTGTTTGCCAACTTCGCCCAACTTGAAAGGAAGATTCTTGCCAGCACGAGCTTCGGTCCACCTTGATCCCAGATAACACACCTGGGTTCAATAAAAGTTCACCTGTTTGAGCTGTGATACGTGCGGAGGAAATGATACTGCGACCGTCACCGTCGTCATCCGAGTCGTACACATTCAAAATCGATATGGTGTGTTTGGTGCAAGTCTCATTCCGTTTCCGTTGGATAGGAGACCGGCGCTTGCAGAATACCTGGAATACTTATGTTGATGTTGGCTTGTCGCTGCATAAGATGTAAATGGCTGATCTATCATCTGTTGTTTCAGTTGGCACTCGCGTTCGTGTTTCGCACCTTGGGAACACTCCCCCTGCGTCTCCTGGGTCGTTTAGGACGTTTGGCAGGTGGCCAGAATTTCCCAGGTATGTTCTTCATCATGGTGCGGGTGTATTACTGGTCCTGACTTGCCCTCAGGCTGGGGTGAGTCGCAACCGGCGTTGCTCGTTGTGGCATCCCCAGCAAGTCGTTTGGGACCCCTGACATCGCGGCCTTGGCTGACTGGGGGTTCGGTTCGTCCCGAAGCTTCTGGGTAAGCCTCTGTCCCTTGACTCCAAGTATGAATTCTGTAGAACCGTGAGGCTGTCATCCTCGTTCCCTTCAGAGCCCCACAACGCGTTGCCCCGATGTCCCGGCTCGAGTACTAGTTTCCCCGCCCACCTCTGAGCTGGATGATTGGGGTTTCATTTGAGCGTTGCACAGGTTCGTCGCATTGACGACTCGTTTCGGGCGCCGCTGACGTACTTTGATCAGCCCAAGCCGTCATGACTCGCCGCTGGGATTGTTTGCTGCATTATCGCCGCCCGGATCAGCGCTGGTGCCAGGCAGGCCTCGGCCCAAGCCCGTATAGTGGGCCACATGTGCCTGGGGTTTGGCGAAGCCCAAGCCAGGTCCGAAGGCCTATGCTAGGCCTTTGACTACACAAGGCATGCAAGTTACTCGGACCAAACCGAACGCGGCTGTTTAGTTATCGACATTCCCTTCCTGCAAAATCATTCTTAACAACGAATAACAGTCGTACAAGATTTTGTTTTGAAACAGCCCTTCACGATTCGGATATCAAGTTGTGAACGAGTCTGTGAACTTGCAACCGCTTCGCGCGCTGACTTATGTAATTTATTTAGTCCTAAAATCCATTACTGCGATCCAAGTCACTCAACCATATGGTCCAACTTCCCAGTACCTACCAGACAGGGCCCGGAGAGGGGGACAGTATGTGCCGAAACTTCTCGTTCTCGTAAATAATCAAGGGCTGACAGCAGCGCGGAAGACTCGTGCAATGTGTTTACCGGATATGGTACGGTACCTCATAATGCATAGCACGAGATTTATGCACTAATTGACGAGCATGCACCTTGGCCAGCACGGAACCAAGAACGCGCCCTAAACTCTTCGCCAACTCTATGCATTTTCAGTGTGCGAGGTAGTATGTTGTACCGGCCTCTGTCACTCAAAATGCGGATTCTCCTTGTTCTCCCTCGGCCCCCACACTGCTAACAGGCACAGACGATAGTATTACGGTCAACTGAGCATCATTCCCGCGTCCGGCACGGAAAGCTAGTCGCGCCGATTGGCTGCGAGATGGTCTAGGTGGTCTAGTCGCATCGTTCCTGGCCGAATAGAACCACCTTGCGAGTGTTGTTCACAATACAGACTTCTTTTCCACTCCTGCCATCTCATAACGCCCATTTGCACCAGGGGTATGATGTCCGGGTATCGTGATCTCCGTTCGAGCGACTCTCACGCAGCAAGGTATAAAAGGTCTGATGTATGCGTTGATGAACCTCACTCTCGTTCTGCATCACTTCCATCATCATGTCCTTCAAGAAATCCACACATCAAAGGCAGGCTCCCCTTGAAGCCAATTTCCACAAGACTTCATCCTTGTCCGCGTCCGCAGAGTACACAGCTCGGTCGCTTGGCACCGAGCAGAGGACGAGGACGGTATCTGAATATGGTGCCAGACCTCTCACCCCTGCGATAGTGGAAGCCCGCTCTGTGATTCAAAAGGACGAGTGGCTCGAAGCTGCTCGCAGGAGCACCGAACAGTTCAAAAGACATGGTTCTCCGCTCCCCCTCGTTTGGGTGCGGTTTATCTTGATATCATACCATCTCAAACTTATGTTTTATGCCAATATCCAGGTCCTGACCGAGGGTAACAACATCCCAGACACTGCCGTTCCTTTCGGAGAAGATCGCAACGGATGCATCATGTACGTTGCCCGCGCTCTTGTGGAGGGCAGTCTTCGTGAGTAGTTGGTGACTGCATTATGTGGCTATTGAACTCAAGACCTTGATCGGCAGACATCGGTAAAGCGAGTCCCCAGTTCGCCGGAGCGGTAATTGGATATGCCGGTAAAGAGCACATAGTATGTACCTCTTGTGCCCACCAAAGAACTCGAGCTGAGTTGCCCACAGATCGCCAACTATGAAGTTCTTGTTTGCGCTTCACAGATTCACTGGGGCTTCCCTCCTGCAGAACCCGAGGGCGTTCTTTCTCAAGGCACGGTCGTCCTTGCTCAGCAACATGTATCAAGGACGTCACACAGATCAAACCTCCGCACCACCGAGGTGGACCAGTTCAACACAGCCCTCGTCGAGACTGATATACCGCGATACATCCCCGACACCTTTGATACGCTACCAGATAGGGAGGCTGGTCTTAGGAGATTCGCGTACGTATCTCTCTGAGTCCATATTTCATTCTGTTGATCTATCACAGCGAGATCAAGACCGTCATCGTCATCGACGATTCGTTGTCTGTGAGTAGATCTTTGGCAGTTTTAAACGATTTCTATTGACTGTCTCTGTACTAGATGCAGGAAGGTAATCTGTGGGAGCTAGCCCGGGAGGCTCTTGCGGGCTTTGTGGACATCGCCAACCAACATGGATCAAAAGGGGCTGATATTCACTTCATGCACGGGGACGACTATGCCCCAAACATGCTGGTAATTCTCTTCCCTCGTTCCGCAAAGGACATCGATTGAAATAATTGTTCTGTAGTCGAGGGCAGAGGTCAATGCCTTGTTCAACCGAGTCCTTCCCGATGGTATGTGTCGTTTATACATACACAACAGTGTACTGTGGTCCTAACCTACTCTCAGGTCAAGATACCCCGACTGGTGCGAAGCTCGCCCAGATCATTAACCACTACCTACCTCTTATCGAGCATGAACACCCTACTCACGAGCCGATCGCCGTCGTGGTGATCACTGATGGTCTTCCAAGTAAGCTGCGGTTTCATACGTGCCTATTAGTTCTTGTTCATGATTACGTGTGCAGCCAACCAGGCGGATCTCGAGAGAGTCATCGTTGACGCTGCGCACCGTCTTGATCGTCACCACGTAAGGGACGATATGTTCGGGATTCAATTCGTGCAAATTGGCACAGACCCGGCTGCTGCCGAACTGCTGCACACACTTGACGACCACCTCGTGGAC
>JBBPQE010000653.1:0-14568 GCA_038092335.1 Boletus vinaceobasis
GAATACTGGACGACTAGAATCGAACTGGAGAGTTCGAGTCCAGAGGCCAGGGTTTATATAGGAATGGTAAAGACTGTGCTAGGGCTAAGGGTAGGCCCTAAGGGCGTAGGGTATGACATTGTGTGGGAATAGGATGAGTAAGGTAAGTATGTAATGACGTCATGGGTATGCGATAAGGGTCTGGACCAACGGTAATTAAGAGAGTGCGTTTACCATGTGTTGGTCTAGAGTCGGGAGCCGGACCGTAAGGTCTAGGCAGAGATAAGGGATGAAGCGAATGTAAGTTTACCACGATCACATGTGGGTCATTCCCAGGGTCACGTGATGCGATAAGATAAGATAAAGTGAAAGATGTAAAGGTGTAGGGGTGTAAGGGGCGACCCCACCTTTAAGGGGGTACTAAGGTCGAAAAAGCAAGATAGCGTGTAAGATCACAACAGAAAGTCTCTATTGGCAAGCGAATGTTGATTCTTTGCATGCCATCGCAATACTGGAGAAGAACACCAAATCCAGTATCATCTATAAGATTATCAATGACGGTAATCGAAAAGGAGTTGTCGACGAGTACCTTGACGAAATAAGGAAAATTGGCAATCAACAGGAGACCTATGGGTTTCTCAAGGACAGGACTGCGGCCAGGTCCCAAAACAAGGCCAAAAAGGATGAAAATGCCATGGACATTGGCAACACTAGCATCAGAAACTGCTATAATTGTGGCAAGTCTGGCCACACTGCACGGGACTGCAGTCAAACAAAAGTCCAATGCCCTGAATGCCATTGGCTCGGTGGCAAACACAAGTTCTCTTGTAAAAAGGAGAAAAAGGTCAATGCGGCCTGCAAGGGCAAAGACAAAAAGAAGATTGAGTCTCATGACTCCGACTCAAACTCTGACTCCAATGATGGAGCAATCTTCTGGGACGAGGATAAAAGCAACCGAAAGGCATGGGTTAAGGCAACCCAAGGTATGAGCTTCAAAGAAGCCTCGGCATTCTTCATGGATGTGGCTAAAGTGGCCAAAAAGGGAAAAGGTCACGCCTAAGATCCGATCTGGGTGGATCGAAGGTGGAAAAAGAAGAAAAATACAAAAACAGGTTTGATAACTTAAACGTGGAAGACACTGATGTCGACAGCTCCACGGACTTTTTACCTCATATGTCAGAGGTGTCTCCTAGTGAGCACAGCAGGGACGTTAAACCTGTGCTTAATTTCTCTTCCAAAAAAGAAAAAGAAATCCCAGACAATATTTACATATCCAATGTGAGGACAGAAAATGAAATTCTGGTCCCACTATGTGTCGCATCCCAAGAAACCCCTAAAGACCTCATCTCGCTTGAAGTGTTACTTGACTCAGGGGCTAACACTATCTTTATTGATATGAAGTGGGTCAAGAAGAATAAACTTCCCCTTCGAAAGTTATGCAATCCCGTTAATGTTTACAATGTGGATGGCACAAAGAATTCGGCCGGAAAGATTATGCACTCCGCCGATATCATAATTGACTTCAAGAGTCACAAGGAACGCGTTACCGTGGAAGTTATGGACCTTGGACAGAATCATCTGATCCTTGGTTACACATGGTTAAAACACCATAATCCAGAAATAGACTGGAAGACAGGCTCGGTTACACTTACACACTGTCCCTGCCATTGTCACACACTTCAAGAGAAGCCTGTCTTTATCTGAATGTTTGAAAAGGAGGAAGAAGATCTCCAGTATCAGATTCAAGCGACCCTAGAATGTCTAGAAAAACCAAAAACAGAAGAAAAGAAGCTTACAGAAGCTGAGATGGTTCCTAAAGCGTATCATGATTATTTAAAAGTATTCTCAAAAGGAGAGAGCAAACAGATGCCAATCCAAAAGCCCTAGGACCATGCTATAGATATGAAAGATTTTTTCGTGCTGAAGAAAGGCTAATTGATACCGCTTAGTCCTATGGAGCAAGAGGAAGTAATGGCATTCATAGATGATCAGCTCAAGAAGGGTTATATTAGGCCCTCAAAATCTCCACAAACATCACCTGTGTTTTTCGTGCTGAAGAAAGACGGCAAGAAGTGGATGGTCCAAGACTACTGCTATCTTAACGAGCACACGGTTAAAATAATTATTTGCTACCATTGATTGGTCAGCTGGTTGACAAGCTCAAAGGAGCAAAACTATTTACAAAAATGGATCTATGATGGAGATACAACAATGTCTGCATAAAGGAAGAAGACGAATGGAAGGCAGCTTTCATTTGTTTCTGCAGTGCTTACAAACCCCTTGTGATGTACTTCGGGCTATGCAATAGTCCTGGAACATTCCAAGCAATGATGGATGAAATCTTTGTGGATATGGACAATGTGGTTGTCATCTACATTGATGACCTAATGATATTTACAAAAACAGAGGAACATGACGAGATCGGGCGAGAAGTACTTTGCTGTCTTGAAGAAAATGACCTCTTTGTAAAACCAGCAAAATGCACTTTCAGTAAGACTGAGGTAGACTTCCTTGGCATGATTATGGGTAAAGACAGTATTCACATGGACAATACCAAAGTCAAAGCTATTTTGGAATGGCCTGTTCCCATGAATGTAAAGGGAGTTAGAAGCTTCCTTGGCCTAGCCAATTTTTATACGAGGTTCATCAAGGATTACACACAAGTTGCACGTCCATTAAATGACCTTCTCAAAACGGAACACAAATTTGAGTGGACTTCTGCTCAACAAACGGCATTTGATATGCTAAAAGAAAAGTTTACCGCTGCCCCCGTTCTGGCATATCCAGACAATGATTGCCAGTTCCATTTAGAAACAGATGCATCCAACTATGCTATGGAAGCGGTATTATCTATTTTCAGGGAAGACAAATGGCACCCAGTTGCCTATTCTTCTCACTTGATGTCGCCGGAAGAAAGAAATTATCTGATAGCCGACAAAGAGATGTTATCTATCATCCGCACCCTGGAAATATGGTGTCATTACTTAGAGGGAGCGAAGTTCCAATTTGAGATTTGGAATGACCATGCAAACCTTCAATATTTTATGAAATCTCAAGATCTGAATTGTCAGCAAGCCCGATGGTACCAATGGTTGACACAGTTCAACTTCGTTTTTGTCTATAAACCAGGTGCTACAAACATAAAAGCAGACGCATTAAGCCGCTGTGAGGATCATGCCCACAGAATTGAAGATGATAACAAGGGTATTGTCATGATCCCACCAGAGCGGATACGAACTCAGACCCAAGTTGAGATCCACAATGAAGGCAAACAAATTCTTAAACTCATCAAAAGCAAAATGACGCTGCTCAAAGAGAGTGAGGTCGCAGCCCTATGTGAAGAGCACAATGTGTGCCAGGTTGAAGAGATGCTATATTGGGAGGACAAGATTTACGTCCCCAATGATGATGAAATAAAAATGAAAATTCTAAAGAACTGCCACGACTCTCCAGTCGCTGGTCATCCAGGTCTCACTAAGATGCTTGGCCTTATAGAAAAGAGTTACTGGTGGCCCAAGATGGCCACATCACCCATGACTATCTATCTTGTTGCAACAGGTGCACATGAATGAAAACCAGAAATCAGCTGCCAGCTGGCAAACTAAAGCCACTTCCTGTTCCTAATGGACCATGGGAGGATTTTACTACAGATCTGCCCCTATGTCAGGGTTATGACTTGATCCTGGTGGCCGTAGACTGCTTCTCGAAAGAAGCAATTTTTATTCCCACAGCGAAACTTTATCTTCACCACATGTGGAAAAATCACGGTCTCCCACATTTGATTGTATTAGACCGTGGCCCACAATTCGCCTCGCAAGTGATGTGAGAAGTGTCCTCTAGATTGGGGATAATAACTAAATTATCCACCACTTTCCACCTGCAAACAAACGGGCAAACAGAACGGATGAACCGAGATCTCCAGCAGTATCTTTGGTTATATTGTTTGGAAAAACAAGATGAATGGGTAGACTGGCTACCACTCACCCAGTTTTCATATAACTTGAAAGTTCACATGAGTTCAAACAAAACACCCTTTGAAGTGTCATGGAACTATGTCCCACGTATGGGAATAGAGCAACGTACTTCCACTCACGCGCCAGCTGCTGAGCAATTTGCCAAGACTATGGCAGACACCCTCAAGGAGACAAAAAAGAATTTATTAAAGGCTCAAGAGCAAATGAAAGCTCAAGCCAACAAGCACTGGAGCAATGCTCCTATCTATTCAGTAACGTCTGTGCTTGCTTTTTGGTACTTTTGACAGCTTCATCAGCTTCTCCTTGGCACTACCATTGCCTCCAAACACTCCCAACGCGTTCATTGCACTGCCAGTGGCTGTGCCATTACAGCTTGCAAGTTCTGCTTTCTTCCCCTCAAGCTCAATGCTTGGGGTTTCACTCACTCACTGGACTCGTTCGGGTGGTATATCAGGTGTTTTGCGCAGTCTGTGGGGTGGTGCAGGTATGTCTGTGACACCTTCCAAAGTGCACTGATCAATTTTTCTAGGATTCTTTGTCAATCGTGCATGAATCCTCAAATTCACCATTATCCCCATGGTTGATGCAATTCAGTGCATTGCCACATCCTTCACCTCAACCTGGGCCTTTCCATGTGCTTCCTATATTGGATTGCTGCTGGCTGCTGTGTCTGCACACTCAGACATGATGCTTCTGCTTCGTCTGGCTATTTTGGTCATTTCGGCTGCCTCAGGTGTGCTGTGCCACTCCATTTGCACGCAGTCTCACTCACTTACAGTTGTGATGTGCTATGCACCTGCACACATGCTGATTGTGCACACGCTGCTGCTTGGTGGTTCAGCTGGTTGACTTGGCTTGCTAATGTCATTACCTGCCATTCTCAGACCATTTCGGTGCAATTCATTTGCATGTGGTAGTTTTGTCTGTAGCACTGGCGGTATAGTAGGCTTTAGTGACGAAGTTGGTAAACTCAGTTTAATGATTTCTGGGCTGCTTGCTGGGGTCATGAGGCTTACGCCATCAGTCTATTGGTCTATGGTCTCTGTGCCCAGTCCCAAGGCTGTGGCTTTGCCATTGTTGACTCTCCCGCGTGGCATATCACCCTTCTCGCCCACTCATTTCTCTGTTGTAGCCTTACTTAGACATTTTCCAAGTTGTAGTCACCAATGGGAAAGACATGAATTTTTGTGTGCATTGCTGGGCTGTCAATTAGCTTTGATTACTGCGAGAACAATAGCATAGTCCACCGTCAGTGTAGTGTTTCAAGCTTCAATTGCTGTGTGAATAATCTTCTCATGGTAGTCCAGCCAATTTTCTCTACTGAGACTTGATACTTGAATTCTAAGGCTGTCTTCGAGTTCCACTTCAAAATGGGCCATCTTCAAGGAGTGATTGGATCTACTAAGTGCTGGTAAGGCTCATAACCTATGGAATACTTTAGTAGTCACTAAAGTATCCTGGTACAGTAGAAAAATCCTAAGTAGGGGGTGCTTATGTAAGCTACCTGATATGTAATCAATAAATCCAACACTGAATACATGACACTCTCTGACTGTAGTCACCAAGCAATCTGGTTCCAAACCCTCTTAAGGGAACTTGGATATAAATTGCTGTCAACCCCAATCTGTGGTGATAACCAGGGTTCCATTTTTATAGCATCAAACCCTATCACAGAGAAGAGGAGTAAGCACATTGACATTCACTACCATTTTGTACACAAAGTTGTTGCTGATGGCAAAGTCACCCTCTATTTCATCGAGGGAAATGACAATCCTGCTGACATGTTTACCAAAAACTTAGGTCACATCAAGTTCAATAAATTCAGAGCAGAACTTGGCTTGATTTCTTACTAGTTGCCAGCAGGCAGCTTTCAGCACCTTCTTTCTTTCTCTCTTCTTGCAGCTTACTAGCATGACTTTCCGCTTACAAGCCCACCTGGCTTTTAGTGAGGGGATAATTGTATCTACTTGTAACATACAGTATATAAGGGCAGCCTATGTGCCATACCAATACAAGTAGTTTTATCCCTTCCTTCTTGCTCTAAGTGAGTATCGAGTTCTCTCCCTTGTATACACAAGTGCTGCATATTATACTGCTCAACGTTTTCATAACCTATCCACATTCTATTAAGCCTCTGCAGACCAGGGTTTGACCTCCCATTGTAAAGCCTCAGCCTCAGCTGTCAAATCCCCACTTGCATAACTGTTTTTCAAGATCTGCAAAGCTTCTACAGTGTCAGAACTTAACCTGTTATGCAACAAGATAACCATACAGTGACTCACAAAATTGTTTCAATATTTCGCACTTTTTGATTGTTTATTAAATAACTCTGGAGGACAAACAAATATAAACAAATGGTTGGTGTATCAATTGAAGTAGTAGTGTGGGGCTAAGTGGTGATTAAATAATTATGTAATTCCAATCAGTAACCATGAAGATACATGCAATTCAAAATGGCTACTCATTGGGACAATTACAGTATGTGAGTGCATTTCAACAAAATGGAAAATATAATGTTAGTACTTGGTATGACCCCCCTTGGCCTTGATCACTGCTCCAATCCTTCTTGGCATACTTTCAATCGATTCCTGACACACTTCTACCCCAATCCCTGTCCACATCTCTGCAACTCTGTCCCATATCTCCCAAACTCCCTTTGCCTGTGTTGGATACTGACAAAGTTCTCTTTTGACATAATGCCAGAGGTATTCAATAGGATTAAGGTCTGGAGACTGTGGAGGCCAGTCCAGGAGAGTGATATTGTTGTCCTCCATTCATTCCTTGGCCCTTTTGGAGGTATGCTTGGGATCATTGTCCTGCTGAAAGATAAGATTCTCTAGAGAGATTTCACTTTCTTCCATGCTGGGCAGTAAGTTGTTCTCCAAGATGTCCACATACTGCTCAGCATTCATTCTCCCCTCAACCTCTGCAAGTCTCCCCATACCCTCCCATCCCATACAGCCCCATACCATGATGTTTCCTCCACCAAACTTTACTGTTCTCTGGATCTCCCTCTGAATTAACCCCTCACCAGCCTTTTTCCACATCTACTGCCTTCCATCTGATGCAATTCTGTTGATTTTAGTTTCATCTGACCAGATTACCCTCTTCCAATCCTCCACAGTCCACTCCTTGTACTTCAAAGCAAAGTTTAAGCACTTCTTTTTATGCATTGCACCAAGCAATGACTTTTTCTTCTTTACCACAGTCTTGAATGCATTCTTCCTAAGGATTCCCCTGACTGTTTCTGAGGAGACTTGATTGGAGATGATGGTGTTGGTGTGTTTGGTGACCTGCACAGCATTAGAAGCCTTGCCAGTAGTAATTTGGGTGATGATAGACTGTTGAGAGTGAATAGAAAGCTTTGAAGGATGTCCAGAGGAAGGTACCAATCGATTGGGAAGGATGTTCTGAAGTACCCTGGATACAGTAGATCTACTGACACCAGATCTGATGGAGATTGTTACGATCCATTTTCTCCGTTCTTCATTGCTTTCTTTACCTATGAAAATCCTTAACCTTCGGACCAACAACCATGCCGTTAGGGCCCTGCATGGTCTTCTTCTTGATTCTATGACCTTCTCTTTCCTTCTTCGGATTTACCCGAGTTGTACCATTTAAGGAACCTTCCTTAACGTTCCATCGCATTCTTCATTTGTCATCACAAGTTCTTCAACCTTCTATCACATTCCATTGGCCCTTATATACGATCAATCCTACGACGATGTATCCCTAACCTAGATCTACTCTAGAATATACCTCGTACATCGTCCCAAGGACCTCTATAAGTCTCCTGGCTACTTTGAGTGCCAGCTTTGTCCCTTGAACCCTTGAACCACCGGTAGCCGTCTTGCTACTTGAAACATTTAAGGAGACGACCTCTCCTTCCCTGAACCCCAGAACCCTTGACCCTAGAGTCTGCACTTGTCCCTATCCAGGCCAAGTGTAACAGAGATTTGGCAAATAGAAAGACCATTAGAAGCAAGAGAGAGGATAGGTAATGAAGTGACAATTTTGGATTTTTCTTTTTCTGCCTTTGAACCACCCTGATCGGTTCTCAGGCCTTGCCTTTTCCCTTTTTTGATGAATCCTTGAAGTAAGCAAGGGCTTCTTCATACGACATGCCCTTCATCACATGCACTCATGCTTCTTTCTTCTTTTGGGCACTTTTAACCTCATTCCAGAAGGGTTTCTCATTGTCGGAGTCAGAGTCCCAACTCTCAACAGCCTTTTCCTTTTTCTTAGCAGTGTGGGCTTGTGCTTTGCCATGCTTGCAAGAAAACCCACAAACCAACCACAGTCGGGGCATTTGACCTTGGTTTGGGTACAGTCGGCCACCCTGTGACCTTCTTTCCCACAGTTGAAACATCCTTGTAAAGTAGCCCCTATGTCCATTGCATTGGGGTCCTTCTTGTGCTCGCTTGTATAGAAGCGTGAGGCTGAGCTTCCCTTGAAAAAGGTAAATGCCTTGTGGGCACACCCAACTTCCTGAATTTTTTTAAAATAAGCAGTGACATCTGTCTGCCACTTGCCTTAATGGAAGATCTGCTGGATGATCTCCATCTTTACATTGTTCTCCAAAATATTGATGGTGTGGGTGTTGTCTATTCCAGCCTGAAGGTACAACTCTTGGAACTACACAATGTAATCATTGGTTGGCATGGATCCTTGCTTGAGCTTGCACAGCTCCTTTCTTGCCCAGTCCTTTTTGTTGGTAGACCAGAATAACCCTTCTATGTCTGCAAGGAGCTCATCCCAGATATAATCCCATCCTTCAATGAGCTTTGTTTGTGCAAACCGCCTGGTGGTCAGCCCTTTAAGACAGAAGAGGACAGCCACTACTGCCTCATAGGTTCCCCATCCTATGTTTGCTTGGTTGATATTGAGTCATGTTTGCATCTTGGCCCACCATTCTTTCAAATTTAGCCTGGGAACCATTGTATTCTCCAGGATCTACAAAAACTTCTATTTTGCAGGAAATCCTGCTTCCTTGTGCCGGTTGTGGAGCAGGTGGCGCTGCTGGGAGTGGGGCCTGTTGTCTGGGTGGCTGACCCAATCTATCAATTTTGGTGGACAATTCCTGTAATGAAGTGACAATTTCTTTTCTTATCCTTTTCTTTGATCTTATCTTATCTAATCTTATCAAGCCACGTGTTTATCTTATCTCACAACATACGCTGGACTTGTAACTTTTCTTCTTCTCTCTTCTTGCGCTCACAGATGCTTTCCTCCATTTAGTTATATTCACTTTCTCACGAGATCTCATCTCGTTCACACGTTCATTTCTGTATGTACTTCTTTTCATCTCCGCTAATGCTTCCATTTCCTTTCACACGGTTATTACCATCTATGATTCTCTTCCATTCTGCCACACCTCATGTGGGCAGCATGTATTTAATCTCCATTCTCATATGTACATATGTAGTAGTGTACAGCTTGGTCTGTGCACATTATTCCAGACTATATAAACTCCAAGGAGCCCACTGGGCGACCTCCAGTTTGGTTCTCTTGGATCTTTCCCTTGAGATAAAGTCCCCTTCTCATAAGTCCCTTTCCCTCTGAGTTCAATGACCAGCCTAGGACCTAAGCCTTACAGTCTTTAAGGTTGTTTCAATTCCACCATCATTCTTCGGAGATCCATGATACTATTTTGGGATTCCATAATCAAATCTGCCAATCTGTTGGTGTTTGTAAGATGAGAATGGAACTCATTAATGATTGCTTGGTTTTGATCTTGGCCAGAGGCTTGGTTGCCATGGCCAAGAGTTTCAACAAGATGAATTGTTCAGTTGAAAAGAGTAAGGAAATTGTATTGAATTAGCTACTGCCAGAATCTCTTTGGCAGGTGTAAAGTGTGTCAGGGTCATAGACTACTGCGGAGTGTGAGTCGTCTTCTTCTGGTCTCAGTCTTCTTATTGTTCTTCTTTTGACAACTTTAACTCTTTTGACTGGTCTTTCTTCGACCAAGTCTTCCCTTCGTTATTTCACAGGAGCTATCTGAGCTTCTCTGTGAAGAGCAACGTAATCAATGCCTTGATAAGGCGAGAGTTCCCTTATGGCCAGTTGCAGTTCTATGGCCTCCTCTTCTTTCACAAAAACACATGGGGCAGGAAGGAGATGAAGCATATCGTTGGATTGCTTTAGGCAGATACGACGTGAGCTGAATGCAACACAGAAATGATAAAGGACTTTAGCGTAGTAGATGATAACTGGTAGACATTGACACTCAATAGATAAGACCGTAGTAGGTCACTTGAGTTCACTTGGGATCCGTGGATCACTGTGGGTTTAGGTACCACTAGCAGAAGTCCTAAGGATGGATAGTGACTTGCTTAGCACTGGGGCTTAGGACTAATGAGATCGACTATAAACAAACTGAGGAGTTCATCTACAGTGGCGACCAGTATATATACAGATGTGCTAGGTGCATGGACCATGATACAAAGAAGTACAAATACACTATATACGGAAACTGGTCATAGGGTATGATGTCATGTGGGAATGGGATGAGTAAGGAGTAATGGAATGACATCATGGGAATGCGATAAGGGATCTAGAGCATAGAGATTAAAAGAATGAGATTACCATGCGGAGTCTAGATGCAGAAGCTCGGACCGAAGGTCTAGAGCGTGTGATGAAGGTAAGTAAGGAATGTGATGTAAAGGAAGGATTACCACGGTCATGTGATAGGTCATGTGACGTGATAAGATAAGATTCTGATAAGTGAAGGAATGATCAGTAGAAGTGATCAGTAGTGAATGTTAAGTAAAAGGAATGAAATGAAATGATGAAGTGCAACGATTCGTTATAGGAGATCATTTGGATCAAACTCTGCTTCGTCTGCCCTGGTGTCATAGTCAGATAGAGCTGACTCCTGGTCAATCTCTATTGGGGAGATGTCAATAAAGTTCCCAAACTAGGTGAAAGAGAAGAAGTCTCACTGTACTTTGCGAAGAGCTTCCTCATAAGGTAATCAGGTCCTCGACTCTCACACACTCTCTGATGCAATGGATTCTGCTCATGGCACATTTCCTTCTACAACTAGGTTCTGCTCTACATTGTTTAACCACTCTTCTACAGCCGTGATAGCATAGTAGAGTGGGTGAGGGGAGATATCCTGGTTAGGACGATCAGGCGCTGGTAGGGAAGGTAGGGTTCAGTGAGGAGTCCAATGGAAGAACACTGGATGACTATAAGTCTGTATTTTCTACTTGAGTCTAGGATCAATGCACTTGTTCATTCAATTGGCAAAGTTGCATTGGTGAGGTAAAGATAATAAAGTCTAGTTCAAGTGAAACAACCGCAAAGATCAAATACAAGATCCTTAGGTCACTGTTACAAGATCCTAGTAGAGGAGTGGAGAGAAGAGAATATCACAAGGTCTTTGAGGGAAGAAACCAAGTGAACTAGACTGGGGATGCCAGCCATCGTCCACAGGGCTTTTATAGTATTGGCATATGCACACAGACCAAGCTGTGCATGAGAGTACATGTCTACATAAGTATATATGAGTAACGGAAATGAAATACATGATGCACACACATGGTGTGGCAGAATGGAAGAGAAGCATAGGATGGTGATTACCATGAGAAGAAATGGAAGCATAAAGCGGAAATAAAAAGGAAGCCATACAGTAATGAATGTGGGAACGAGATTAGATCTCGTGAGAATATGAATATAACTAAATGAAGAAAGAGCGTTTGTGAGCGCAAGAGAAGAAGAAAGAAAAGTTACAAGTCCACTGTTATGTTGTGCAATAAGATAATTGCATGGCTTGATAAGATAAGTTGTTCAATGTACAACATGCCGCGCTCCGAAACATCATCAAGCGTATTTTCGGTGTTTTAAAACATCAGTTTCACATCCTCCAGATCCCCCTCGAGTACGATATGCATATTCAGGCCCGTGTTCCTGTTGCACTTTGCATGTTACACAACTTCAATTGCTGGTACGACCCTGAGGATTTTTTTGATCCAGAGCATGTTGGTATTGACCACACTGCCGAAGAAGATGGTGATGGTATACTCAGTGACGGACCTGTGGACGCAGTTGAATGGAGGTGAGTGGACCCATGGCATGACAGAATCGCACAGAAGATGTGGGAGGAGTATCAGCAGGAGTTGTTGTGTTATGGACTGTAGTATCATGATTGGACTCATTGTACTATCAATCTATCAATCAAATCTTGCTTTTGAGTTGGATTAACATGTGGTACATTGTAAACGAATCAAAAACAACAGATCAAGAATGTTCCCCACGGTTGTGGGCGATCACAGACAATCTATATTGTAGCCACTCCTTCCTGTCTTCCTTGTCCAACTCAACAAATACAACGGCTTGGTTAACGTTCTCCCCACAAGCAAGAAAATCAGTGATGTCCAGTCACTGTGCTGATGTGAGTTCCTTGTGCCCATGGATAATCTTCATAGCATCATTGAGAGGGTTGGATGATGATCCCATCGTACAGACAAGATCTTTGACTACAGCAGTCATTTCTTGCATGGCGGCTCCACCTTCTTTCTGTGCTTGTGCCACTGCTGACAGTGGGCGAGATTGCTTGTGCGAGCTGGACTCCGAAGCAGCTGATGAGGCAGATTTCCTCTTCCCACTACTGACACCACTGTTTGGAGGGGAGATGGAGCATGCTGAGAGTGGTGAAAGCAAGCTGGATGGAAGTGCTGTATTCAGTGTGCGACCAGTGATCACAGAGGGGGAAGACTGAGATGAAGAGGGGCTGCTGGGAGGTGGCATTGTACTCGTGCCATCGTTTGATGGCATACTTGAAAGAGGAGGACCCTGCAAGACACCAACTGTATACCGGCTTGGGAAATCTCTTTGGCGGCAATGGTCAACTGACGTAGGCTGAGAGTGGATGGGATTTGCGAGGCAGTACCAGCTGTCAAGGGGGGACCATCACCATGCAAGCTACTGGTGGGGGTGCCGCCGCTGGAAGGTTGATGCTCGTCCTCTGCTGTGGGATGACACATGAAGACCCCCCTGCTTTTGCCAGGGACCAGCAAGGTGACGAGGTCAAAATATATGAACCCATTGCTTTTTAAGGGCTTTGTGAATGGGTGAGACTGTGATGGCATATAAGGAGTCATTTTATCCAGATTCAAATGATACACACCTTGACATATTGATTCCATATGTCACTTTGTTCAAGCAAGATGTTTGCGCCGTCTTTGTCACTGTATGTAAAACCTGAGGCGTTCTTGAGTGCAATAACAGCGTCATACTGCTTCTTCATCTGATAGATAATCAGTGATGGATTGATATGATAACAAAAAACTCACAAGTGCAAATCTGTGCTCATGTGTATCAGCGTCTTTTACACCTTCCTTGAATTCCTGGAAGTTTGTTGCTAATAATGACACAGCCACCATCCATGTTGTCTTCTTGAACGTACCACCATCTCCAGCCTTGGGGAGCTCCTGGGCAAGAAAATTGAGTAGCGCAGTAGTTTCTTCATCTGTCCATTTAGCTGCCTTTTTACGAGTTTCTGACCAAGAATATCCGTTGTCTTAAGGGGGTTTACAACATGACCTTGGGAATGCAAGGAATGACCAGATGATGAGGTATCAGACATGTGGGTAGTTACAAAGGATCTATGTGCCGCACTCTTCTCAGGTGATCTGGGAACTGCCAGGTCGGAGTTCCTGGTGCATGTGATCCAAAACGAAGAGTTTCAGTTTCACATTTTGCTGTCCATTTGAGACCTAAGTACATAAATGAGCTGAGGGCAGAGCAATATGGGACTTGTTTCATGAGTGCAATATCAGCAATGGATTTTGGGGACTGATTCATTGAGAGCTGGATGTGAGGGTCCATTGGGATAGATAGTTGCTTCAAGTCTGTGAAGTTGTACTTGGCTAATATAGCCTTGATGAACGATTCCTGCAAAATGGACAGGGTGCAGCGATCTCAATCGCAGGTCACTTTCATGCCTAAGAGCCAGCTAATACAGTGGCTCAAAATTCAAACGGCCCTCACCATTTGTTTGTTCCTGGTGACCTTAGCAAGGATGAATGCTATCAACATAAGTACAAAGACTTCATCTTTGACCTCCTAATACCTTCAGGTACCTCAGAGCAATTGTGTGCTGTGGTTCGAGGATGCCATGTCGGAATTTTCCCTTTATTGTTTGTCTTTTTCTTTCCCATTGTCCCATAATTTATAATTTCATCATCATGGCACAAAGGTCATTGCAGCCTCTTATCGACTGTCCTTGCTCACTTTACTACACAGTCACCACACAGCAAGAGGGAATTGAGACCATTACTGATCATATCAATGATGGGATCACAATGTGGTTGTCGCCAAAGTAGTTACTATAGACTGTCATTTGTGTGCACACATGCCAATCTTCAATTGAAACATTGTAGAATCATCCGGTTGAGATGGATTGAACACTTATTTACATTTGACTCAGATTGGCTTAATGGAAATCATTCACAAATGGATTTGCCCTATGCATCTATGAGTTCTATACAGTGGCTCAAATAAGTGTCCCAATGTTTGGCTGTTTTGGAAAGAATTGATATTTGTAAGAGATCCAGAAGGAGTTAGCTCTAACCCTTGCAGGGTCATCAATAGCCCTAACCCTTGCCCTAAA
>JBBPQE010000654.1:0-14552 GCA_038092335.1 Boletus vinaceobasis
ATCATCTGTCCGTATCTGCTCTTTGTCAACTGGATGTGTCTGCTCCTGCCTTTCTGGTTTCCACTCCATTCTGGAAAACTTCCAGAAACTTGGGTTCACATCCAGATTCATCTTCACTCCCTCTTCTCATTCGATTAACCTTGCTTGAACCCTTTGGGTCAAGTTCATACTCACCCTCATTTTCTACTTACTTTGTTGACTGACCTATTGGCTTATTGTTTAAAGGTTACCACCACCTAACTTTAGAGCCCTTCAATGCATTCACTAATAATATATAAATTGGGATGCCTCTTATTTCCATATCACAACTATCCCCCCATGGGAAAGTCCCTTCATCTGCTCCCCCCCCAAAACACATATGCTCTCCTATTGTCCCTTGCTCCATTCTCATCTCTGACATAGGGAAGCGCTATTACATCTTTTCTAAGGGCACCTTTCAGGCCCAATTCACCCCACCCACTATGCCCCATGCCTTTCTCAAGCTCTTCACCACCCACCCTTATACAGTACCTGGTCCTAGACTACCAGGGCTGGTCCCAATGCTGGGAAAACCTTCCACATTCCCACTGTCCCTTCTTTCTATGGGGCAGATGGGGACAAGGCCCTCAAGTGGCTGGTATTGGTCTTTTATCCCTTCAAGGCTCACCTGCAGCCTCAAGCACTGAAACAACCTAATAGACCGTGAGCGTTGTGGTCTTAGGCTAATTACTAAAACTCAGAGGAAAGGGGACTTTATGATCTCTAGGGAAGAAATCAAGAGAATGAAACTGGAGGACGTCCAGTGGGCTCCTTGGGGTTTATATTGTGCATGGCTATCATGCACAGACCAAGTTGTAGACTACTACATATGTACATAGGGGAATGGAGATTAAGAACATAATGCCAACACATAATGTGGCAGAATGGAAGAGAAGCATACACGGTGATTACCGTGTGAAGGAAATGGAAGTATAAGCAGAAATGAAAAGAAGACATACAGTAATGAACGTGGGAACGAGATTGGATCTCGTGAGAACATAAATATAACTATATGAAGAAAAGTGTTTGTGAGCATGAGAGAAAGAAGAGAAAAGTTACAAGTCCATGTTGTGAGATTAGATAATCATATGGCTTGATAAGATAAGATCAAAGATAAAATAAGAAAAGAAATTGTCACTTCGTTACAAGCACTGGATCTGAGCTCTGGGCAGGTTCTATCTGTCTTCGTCCATATTTATCAAAACAACATATTGCTCCACCTCTGGAGGCAGCACCATCTTCTCCCTCCCCCTGTTGCCCCTGCTGCATGTCCACCAGCTAATACTGCCTCCCTTTTCCCCTCCTTCCCTGCCTTGGGTCTGGCTGTGGAGCTTGCAGCTCTCTGCATGGAAGTAGCCCAGTTGTGCAAGGCTGTCCACACTCTCATGGCATATCATGAGGCGTCCTCCCCTGGCTTCTCTTCTGGCTCCACTGGTTCCATAGGTTCACCCCCCCTTTCCCTTGCACTGCCCCCATGGTTATGCCTGCCCTTTCCCACCCCTCCACCCCTTTCTTACCTATGTATATCAACTCTGGCATGTAGCCCCTCTTCACCTACTCAATGCCTGATAATGTACCGCAAGCAGCCATGATTCAGTTTATAACAAAAAAGATACTGAGAACATCTGAGAATGTTCAAAGATGTTGAAGGTGAACAACCTGGTCAAGGTAGTGACAAGACCAGAGTGACAAATCAGGGTCACAGGATAAGTACTACTCTTGTCCTTCGATCATTCCCACTGGGATGTGATGGTAGCTTGGAGGGTGGCCTGCTTATTCTTGGACTTGTTTTCCATAAGATAAAATAGATTCTTGAGATTATCTATATTTGTATCTTTCTTTGCAGGACAGATATGATTGGTAGATAGATTGTGAAAGATTAGGGTACTATTTGCCTGCTCTTTCATGAGATCTGATTGAAGTGTTAGTGAATGTGTTCACTAATATTTGGAATATTACTTACTATAGTCAAAGAATTCAATGAGCCATACTGCATTGTGACTGAGTGTCATATTCCATACAAACTCCTTAAGTCCTTTCTGCTTCTCTGGTCTCTTCTGAGACACTCTGACCAACTCCAGTGTGATCTCATGTGAGATGCATCTCTGGAGTTCCAGACTTTTATATATACTTCCATATTTAGTCCTCCTTATACTCTGTTCTCCTTTTGTATTAGTTTCCACTTTGTACATATCCCTGATCCTGTGCTCACTTAAATGCACAGCTCTGGTAACTCCTTCTTCCGAACTCCCTTTGTTACAAACCCATTACTGATCACACTTACTAATACATTCTCCAACTTCGTATATAAATCCTCCATACAATTCCTGTAACTTAGCCTGTAATCGACTTAGATATGATCCTCCAAATCTTATCTTCAACCCTCTTCAAATCTCTCCATTCTTTGCTCCAAAATACTGGACTGAGCCCAAGCTTGGCGCAGCACATAAGCTGAAGCCAAAGTCCTTCCAATAAACCTCTAAAACTCCAGAGTTCCAGAGTTCTCCAAGGAGATCAACATGATCTTAACACTGAGATGTGGTCCAAGCTTATGTAATACTTCTTCAGCATTCTTTCTTTCACAGCTATTAGCTGCAGCCTTCTTGAACTGTGCTTAAGCCTACTCAAACTGATATGTCTCAGTGATGTATTCATTCTGAATTCATATTTGTATGGTGGTTGCCATGCAAGAGGTACATAATGGGTGGGGGGATGTTAGGCTTGGTTGACATTGCCCATTGAACATAGTTAGAATAAACAGATTTCTTTTTCATATTAACAAGACCTTCCTTGATAAAAGAAGGATCAATTATGATCTTGACACTTCCATGCTCATGGTGATTGAATAAGCCATGCACACTCTTTTCATTGCTAATCTTCTTCAGTAATTCAGAGTCCAAGGATTGAGGATTAAACTGTTGTATAAGCATAGTTGGCCCACGACCTAAATGATTATTGTTGGCAAATCAAACAAGTCCATAACCAAGGCAAATTCTTTTGATTGCAGAAGTGATCATGTTATTGCAAAGTTGGATCTCAAGCTCTTCTGCTTCCTATGTATAATGAATGTGATTGTTAGCAGATGGATACCAATAAGGTGAGGTGTTGAAACAAAGGAATGAAGGCAGAATGTAGCTTTCAAAAGATATTAGTGTACATGCACTATATACTAATATTCAGATTATTCTGTATTTAAAAATCAAATTCTGATACACAACAGGTAGAAATGGGAAGGAGTTAACATTAGTGTATATGTACACTAATATTCATATTATTTTTCATTTGAGAATTAAAACCATTAAAAACCAAACCAATTACCTTTTTAGTGGATTTGTATGATATGTATGATATGTGGTTTTGACTTTGGCTAATGGATATAATAAATTAAAACAATAAATTTAGTGAACACGTGTATTAACTTTGATTGTTGCTGATTGAGTTTGTTTGTTGGTATTTGTAAAAGACATTAGTGGTAATTGAAGATTTGGATGGTGATGATAAGAGGTCAAGAGTGGTTCTAATTCCAAATTGGGACAGTCATGTATATATACTTTAGGCCACAAGTACTTACAAAAGTTTGACAATATTTGACAACCTTTTATATTCTAGAGTTTGTCACATGTGCTCTTAAATTTCCATCAATGATTGGTGTGTGACAAAGAAACAGATATCACATTTCAAACTCAGATTTAAACTGAGTTGAACTTAATGTTAAGGGAGGCAGTGTGTATTATGTCAGATTTGCTTCTTTTTTTGCTTTCTTCTCCTTCTGCATCAGGTGATTACATCATCTCATCATATTCTCCCATGCTATGTTCACTTGCAACAAATGTCTGGCCATATTTACCCAGTGAAAACAATATTCTACACATCAGAAATAATATATTGTAGGATTAGAGCAGGGCAAAGTGATATTTTTCTTACAGGAAACTGATCAGCATATATATTACCATCTTACATGATTCTGATGGACTGTATGACTGTTACTGTTCCCATCAAAATTGTCCTGGGAAACAGGGTTTCACTACAGCTGAAGGCATCAAGAAACATATGAGAAAAGTCAAATCTCATTGGATTGGCCCATCAAAGGTGAAGAGTATCATTGGATCACTTTAGCAGATACAGCGTGAGCTGAATGGCAACACAGAAAGATAAAGGGATATGTGTAATAGGTAGAACTTGTAACATTGATGCTCAATGAAGTAGACCATAGTAGGTCGCTTAATGTCACTTGGGATCCATAGATCACTGTGGGTTTGGTAACCACTAGCAATGTCTTAAGGATGGAGAGTGGCTTTCTTAGCACTGAGCTTAAGACAAAGGAGATAGACTATAAACAAACTGGGGAGTTCATCTACAGATGCAACCAGCATATATAGGGATATGCTAGGCACACGGACAATGATACAAGTATGCTACAATAGGAAACTGGTCATATGTAGGGTATGATGTCATGTAAGGTATGGATGAGTAAGGTGGGAGGATAATGACATCATGGTATGTGGATAAGGATCTGGACCAATGGTAATTAAAGGAATGTATTTACTGTGTGTTGGTCTAGAGCAGATATCGGACTGTAAGGTCTAGACGTGTGATAGGAGTAAATAAGGAATGTGATATAAGAGAATGATTACCATGGTCACATGATTGGTCATGTGACATGATAAGATAAGATAAAGTGTCTGATAAGAGAATGAATGATCAGTAGTGAACGTTAAGTAAAGAGAATGAAATGAAACAATGAAGTGCAATGATTCATTACAAAAGGTGAGTACAGCCACCAGAATTTAGTGTGCGCATGCACTAATATACTTATGAAATCACTAGCTACTGTTACCAATGGACACAGATTATGTTCATTACCCATCAAATTTATTATATGTGTATACTCATCTCCTTTGATCCAGACATCACATGTATCTGATGAAATGCAGCAATATGCTGAGATTGCGAATGAAGTATGTAAATAGCCCCTTGAATTAGTATACATGTATGCTAATTATCTTCATCTAAGACTCCAGATCACTGTTACCAAGAACAGCCATTAGTTATAATTGCTGAGCTTGCAAATGAGGTAAATAGATCCCGTGATTAGTGTATGTGTATACTAATTGTCTTCATCTCAGACACCAGATTTACCTCAGTAAAAAGAACTATTTGATGGTATGTTTGTTGATGAGAAGGAGGTAGATAAGTACTGCAATTAGTATCATATCTATCTGCTAATTAAATGTGTAGATGATGGAGATCTCTCAAAATGATTCTAAGATGACCACAGAAGAGAATAAAGCAGTAAGAAACAGTCATGATTGACATCAGAATGTTTGTGGCAGGTCATCTGGCCCACAAACATGATAGTTTGAAGCTAGATCAGGAGCACTCTGATGCCCTGGTTGAAGCATTAAACATCTCAGCAGACTTGCCTCTACCTTTGATAATGAATGAGGAAGCCAAGCCATTCAAGGGATTAAAGATCCTAGATGGCTTTGCATGCAGTTTGGGCTAGAACAAAACTTGCAGACACATTATCACAAATCCCATTCTGACACTCCCATTCTCAAACATTGGACACCATGCAAGATATAGCAGCTTGGCAATGGTGAGATCTTTCAGACGCTCTGACAAGTGCTAGACCCAGCATCACTGACTCTAGTTAGCCTGAGGTCCAACATCATCCAGGATCTACTGTATGTATGTAAATAGGTCGTATGAAATACTATGAAAGACTCTGCTTCTTGAGACAAATGACTTGTCTCACCCTGGTTGCACACCATATAATGGCACAAGCACACTAGTAGATATGAAGTGAAGAAGTTGTGTGATCTGGTTAACTGCCAAGTTCAGAGGATGAGGATGAATGTGCCCCAGGTATTAACAGTGCAGTGCAAGCATACAGTACTTTGAAGAAGCATTGGCATTATTGCCATTGACAGATGAGCTCGTATTGCAGAAGCTCAACTCACCTGATCCTTTGATTAAGTAAGTAATTAGTGAATGTGTACACTAAATTGGCACTGAATTATTGGATGAAGTGGTATACATTATATGCCATTTCATTATCACCAGAACTCCAATACAATAAGCAAGTATGTTCAATCAGTGATTGCTCTGCTTTGTCTGCTCTTGTGGTTACCCTCTCAAGATCACTATGAGATGCCATTACCATCTATGTTGCAAGCACAAGCTGCTGCATTATGATATGCATTGATATATGGTTCAAACATTTCCCAAGTAATCCATATGGTGTTGTATGGGCTCTGATTGACAAAGTGGAGGAGAACAGAAGAGAATCCACTTTCTTGTCCCACAGAACAACTGCTGGCTCTGATCATGTTGGATGAAGAAGATGGATATATAGAGCCACACAGCATCAGTGGCTATCTAGCCAATTTTCAATAGTGCATCTGCTTGACGTGCCTGAAAGAGCTAAAGTATATATCCAAGGAGAAGGTGAACAATGACAACAACAAGGCTAGCAACAAGCTTTATCCATGGTTCACAGAAAACACAAACATTGTGTTCAGCTGAATATGCTCGCTTCAATACTGAGCATCTACCATTGCACTGCAAACAATGAGCATACAGTACCTTGCATCTGATGGATGGATTGAACTGGTTGGAAGGAGCTGCTATATAAGGGAGACAAGATTCACCTGGATCAACTGCAAGCAATCTTTGCAGAAAGTGGAGAAAATATTGTGGACCTCTGGCAAAAGAAGGTGCTGAGGGAAATGGACATCAGGGTGGACTATGACCATCTGGCAGACAATCTGGTGAACCACAATGTGGGGTACTCTTTTCTCACAGATCCATGCAATGCTTGCCTCAAGAACTGAGATGCATTGGGAGAAGCATTTATGGAGAAGCTGACAGATATGTTTGGAGTTGTCCAGGATGGAAAAATGATCTGGAACTGTGATGCACTATTGCAATGGCTATGAACTATGCAGAGTTTCAGTTGCATCTGTTGATGTGATGTGAGATGTTGAGCAGAGCACCAGATCAGGGGACAGAACTCACTCTGATGATATACTGCAATACCCAGCATTGTCCTCTTTGCAACATGGTAATGATGGGAAAACACATCACTATCCTTTAACATTACAGTAAGACTGGGGCTATCATAGGGCAAGACAAGCTGATTCCACTCTCTCCAGATGGAATCACCAGTGATCTAGTAATTCAGTTGCTGGCCCTAGCTTGTCCTTTCACAGAACTTGCAGTGCACATACAGTATGTCATCCAGACAATCATGACATGGTGACACTATATTAAAGTCAACTGTTTGTCAATATGGACAAGCTTTTCACCACTGACAATCTCAGTCACATCATGGCACTGGCAAGCATTCACCATATCAATTGCAAACTAACAGTTAATCTATGGTGGCACATTAGCATTGCTTTCAAATGCAAGCTGGTAAACTATATGGAGGAACTGCTGGACTTGGATGCACAGGAGACAGCAGAGGCACTTCAAGCTGGGCATTTGAGGGCAACAGAAAATTGAATCTATGGACTGAGTCCTGGTGCTCTGGCTGGTGCTGCAGAAGATCTGCTTCCTTATTTTCTAAATGCCAGCAAGTAATGGCAATTGATCATGCATATGATGCCAGTGTAGGGAACTAATATTTCCTAGGGTCATATGGGCTGATTTCCCATTTTTTCACCATTACTTTGTTTGCTTATCCCCTTGGCCCTACCTTACCTTAGTATTATTGTTTTGAGTTTATTATTTCTTTCTCTTAGTCACTTTAATATCCCCTAATTAGGATAAGTCCAGAGAATGCCCTGGATTATAATTTTTTGTATTCCCATGGGAAATACAGTTTAGCTTTTCTCAGTGAGCAACTCACCTCATTTTCATAGTCTTTGTCTCTGTCATATCCTGGATCTCCAGATCCACTCCAACTCAGTACAATATGAAACTCCAGTGTGATCCCCTTCAAATTGCATCTCCAAACCTTCAGACTTCCATACATACATTTGTATATAGTATCTCTTGTTTCTCTGATCTCCTTTAGTAATAGTTCTACTTTATATATATCTTCAAATCCTGTGTTTGCTTAGAAGCACAGCTCTGGTTACATTCCCCTCCGAACTCCACTACTTACAAATCACTTACAGATCATCCTTAGTAATACCCTCCAACTCCATATATAAAACCCTCTGTATGATTCCTGTAATTTAGCTTGTAATCAACTTAGATATGATCCCAATCCTATCCTTCACTTTTTATCCAAATCTCCTCCAAACTTTCTCTGTTCTGAAATACTAGGCATAAATCCAAGCTTGGCACAGCACATACGCTGAGGTCAAAGCCTTTCCACTATGAACTCTGGAATTCCAGAGTTATCCCTCAGAGATTGACACGGTCTTAACAGTTTAATAGTGTTCAGTGATTTTGAATACATATCTGATCATGAGATCAGTCAAAAGAATTCAAACTGTGACTCAGTAAGATGGCCCACACAATGAGATCAAATTTCTTAGTGATTTGTTGTGATATGGTGATATCCCAGATCTCCAGATCCAACTCCAGTATGATTAATTTCCAACTCCTGAAAACTCTGGACCTATATACTGTATAACTCCTAACTTCTAAAACTCTGGACCTTCAGACATTCATATGTATATAGTATTCCTTGTCTTATGTTTCTCCTTTCAGATTAGTTCTGCTTCGTAGCCATTTCTAACCCTGTGCTTGCTTAGGAGCACAGCTCCACTTATACTTTCCTTCTGTACACCACTCCATTACCAATACTTACTGATTCACTTAGTAATACATCCTCCATCCTCCATATATAAACCTTTCTGAACCCATATACACTTCAGCTTGCAATTGATTTAGATATGATCTCTAATTCATCCTCTGTTCTATTCCATCTCTCCAAATCTTTCTGCTCCGAAATATTAGGTACAAACCCAAGCTTGGCACAGTACATACAGTACACTGAGGCCAAAGCCTTTCCGCTTGAAGCTCTGGACCTCCAGAGTTACCCCTCAGAGATTGACACAGTCTTAACATAGGGCTAGGTTAGTAGGTACAGAATGCATTTATTCTCAAGTGTAGTGGCATATGCTATATAATATGTTGTCAAGTTCCAAAAAGAGGTTTTGAAGCATCTACCCTATTGGTTTCCTTAATTCCAAACCTGTAATTAGAACTAGCAAATAAATACTGCCCCCAGCTGCAATCCTAACAAACTTGGAGCGTACTAGATGCCATTCTGAAAAAGTTCTAAATCCTATGGGGCAATCATATCCTAGCTCTATTGAAAAAGTGCTTTCTAGAGTTTGCTTGTTAGCAATTATTTGTGAGGCAGTGTCATAATCTGCAGCAAAGAACTACCTGTATAGAGTTTGTCTTTATAATCCACTATAAATAGCCAACTCTAACATATCAGAGGTAGGTTGCTCTGAGTCTATTGTCTGTATTTTTTTGTATTCACTGTTTTCAGTGTTAGGATTCAAACTACTCAAATTACTACAGATAGAGCTGTTGATGCTGTCCAGGCTACCCACCACATCAATTTCATTATCCCTAATCCAGTATCCTCACAAACAGTCAGAAGAGTCCTCAAAATTCATTTATTCAAGGCTGTAACAAAGAAGAACAAACCATTTACCACTTTTTGCTGTGAGAAATAAGAAGAAGTGTTTAGCCTTTGCTCTGCAGTACAGAATGGACTATTGAAGACTGTAAGAGGGTTATTTGGTCAGATGAGACTAAAATCAATAGGATAGGGTCAGATGGGAGGGTATGGGTATGGAAACAGGCAAGTGAGGGCCTTATTAACAGAGAGGTTCAGGGAACAGTGAAATTTGAAAAAGGAAATATTATGGTATGGGGGTGTATGGGTTGGGAAGGTGTTGGGCACCTTGCAGAGGTTGAGGGGAGTATGGATGCCAATCAATATGTGGACATTTTGGAGGACAACTTGCTTCTCAGCTTGGAATAATCTGGTATTTCTGTGGAGGATGTTATTTTTCAACAGGATAATAATCCCAAACACATCTCCAATAAGGCAAAGAAGTGAATGGAAGATAGTAATATCAATGTCCTGGTTGGCCTCCACAATCTTCAGATCTCAATCTCATTGAACATCTCTGGCATCATATCAAAAAGAAGCTTGGCAAGTATTCAAGACAGATCAAAGGAGTATGGGAGATTTGGAATAGAGTGGAAGAAGTATGAACCAATATAGATTCAGAGGTATGTTAGAATTTGATTGAAACTATGTCTAGGAGGATCCAAGCAGTAATCAAGGCCAAGGGAGATCACACAAAGTACTGGGATTGGCTGATTCTATAGATTTGATACATACAGTAGTTACAAAATTAAATTAACAGCTTGCTAATTTGAATCATCCATATCTTCATGGATATTGATCCAAATTACATAAATATATTTTGGATACATATCCAAGAGTGTGTATCTGTAGCCACCCACTTACACTTTAGCTCTATTTGTTCCTGCTCCTGAGTTATATAGGAAATACCCCAAAATCTCAAAATATCGACTCAATTTTGAAAGTCACTGTATATTCCCAATGCAAATCCATTTCATAAAGAGCTTTGCTCCTTTTAGTTATCAACCAACTGACGAATCAATGGCAGTGGGTAATTGTTTTTAACTGTGTGTTTATTTAGGTAATAGTAGTTCTGGACCATCCACTTCTCATCATCCTTCTTTGGCACAAAAAACATAGGGCTTGTTTGAGGGGATTTAGAGGGCCTTATATAAACCTTCTTCAGTTGATCATTAATGAACACTGTGATCTCTTCTTGTTCCAATGGGGATAGTAGTATCAATTGGTCTTTTTTTACCATGAAAGATTCTTTCATATCTATTGTGTGATTCCATAGTTTTCTTATTGGCATGTGTTCACTATCTCCTTTTGAGGAGACCTTTAAATAATTGTGATATTGCTTCAGAACTAAGTCTTTCTCTGAAGGCTTCTTTTCTTCTTTTCTACTAGCTAAGCAAAGACAGGTGCTTTTTAAAGTAAATAGTAGTGGCAAGGACATCATGTCAACTTTACCAAGCCTATGACCCAGTCAATCTTAGGATTGTGGTGTTTTAACCACATATAACTGAGAATCAGAGAATTCTGTCCAAGGTCAGTTACTTCTGCAGTAATACAGTGGCTCAAAAAACTATCTGCATATTTGCATGTGTTTCACAAAATGTGATATTTCTCCATAGCCCCTAAATATAGCCCTATATTATGAGTGTATTAAATAGAGTATCTACTCCTGGCTTTCTACTGATCCAAGATTCAAGAGACTTGGATAAGATTTGGTGGAATGGCAGCAATTTCAAAATAATGACTTATGCAGATAGTTTTTTGACTGTGAGTTTTGGTAACATATATTGGACCATAGCATGCTGTGATATGATTAGATGCATTTGAAAATTATTCTATTATATTACCTTTATGTATTGTAAATGAGTGTGGGACACCATATGTAAACCTTGCTATAACCAGTATATTCCCTTATTGCCACTATATAATCTCTCCTGCTGCTTTCAGAAATAATATCATCTTATAATCTTTTCTGCAGGGAAATGATATCTCAAACTGGCATAGACAAGTCTACTGTGACTAGAGTTATAAAGAAAATCTAATTGGAGAAAGAAAACCATCATAGTGACCATTTTTCCAAATACTCTTCTTGTTATATCCCAGAATTTCGAGTCAACTCCAACTCTGTAAGATATGAACTCTGGTGTGATCCCTTCAAATTGCATCTCTGGACATCCAGACTTCCATATATACTTTATTTAGTATATCTTGTTCTTTGTTTCCCCTTTTGCTCTAATTTCCACATTGTAGATGATTCTGATCCTGTGCTCATTTAGAAGCACAGCTCTGGTTACCTTCCCCTCTGAACTCCACTACTTATGAATCATTACTGATTACCTTAGTAATACCTTTCTGACCTCCATATATAAACTCCAGACCAACTCCTATACAGCTCAGCTTATAATTAACTTAGAGTTCAACCCAAACAACCTCCCACCTACTCCCCCTTGTGTTGTTGTAAAAGAAGAAGCTGTAGAACCACAACCGGCTATAAGGGATCTCTCACCTTATATAGGCACAGATTACATCACACTATACAGAGAGGCTCAGATAGCCCCTGTAAAGAGGCAAAGGGAAGACTCAGTTGAAGCAAGACCAGTCAAAAGAATTAAAGTTGTCAAAAGAAGGACAATAAGGAGACTGAGACCAGAAGAAGACGACTTGCACTCTGCAGTGGTCTTACGACCTCAATACACTTTACACCTGCCAAAGAGATTCCGGCAGTAACTGATCAAATACAATTTCTTTACTCTTTTCCACCGATCAATTTGTGATGTCTCAGTGTCTGATCAAAAACCTTGGCATTGGCAATCAAGCCTCTGTCCAAGACCAGAACCAAGCAATTATTAATGAGTTCCATTCTCATCTTATGAATGCCAACAGATTGGCAGACTTGATTACCAAGTCATAAAACAGTATCCTAGATCTCTGAAGAATGATGGTAGATCTTTCAAACAAGATTGACAGATTGGGTCAGCCAGCCAGACAACAGGCTCCACCTCCAGCAGCACCATCTGCTCAACAACCGGCACAAGAAAGCAGGATTTCCTGCAAAATAGAAGTTTTCTCAGACCCTGGTGAATACAATGGTTCCTAGGCTAAATTTGAAGAATGGTGGGCCAAGATGCAAACTTGGCTTACCATTAATAGAGGAAATGTGCAATGGGGCTTATATGAGGCAGTTGTAGCTGTCCTCTCTTGCCTCAAAGGACCAACCGCTGGATGGTTTGCTCAGATGAAGCTTGTTGAAGGAACTGGGTATACCTGGGATGAGCTTGTGTCTGATGTAGAAGGGTTCTTCCAATTCACCAACCAAAAGGATTGGGCAAGAAGAGAGCTACATAAGCTCAAACAAGGAAGCATGGCAACCGACGATTACATTATATGGTTCCAAGGGTTGTACCTCCAGACTGGAATAGACAATATCCATGTCATAGACATTCTGGAGAACAATGTAAAAATGGAGATCATTCAACAGATCTTCTGTCAAGGGAAGTGACTGTAACGAAGTGACAATTTCACTCTTTATCTTATCTTTTGATCTTATCTTATCTAATCTTATCAAGCCACGTGTTTATCTAATCTCACAACATACGCTGGACTTGTAACATTCCTTTCTTCTTCTCTCGTGCTCACGGACGCTTTTAGTTATATTCATGTTCTCATGAGATCCCATCTCGTTCCCACGCTCATTACCATATGCACTTCTTTTCATCTCCGTCTTATGCTTCCATTCCATTCACACGCTATGCTTCTCTTCCATTCTGCCACACCATGTGTGTGCAGCATGTATTTAATCTCCGTTCCCCTATGTACCTATGTAGCTATGTACTCTCACGCACAGCTTGGTCTGTGCGCATATGCCAATACTATATAAACCCTGTGGACGACAACTGGCATCCCCAGTCTAGTTCACTTGGTCATTTCCCATAAAGACCTGAGTGATATCCCCTCCTCTCTTATCTCTTCCTACTAGGATCTTGTGTCGTGACCTAAGGATCTAGCTATTGATCTTTGTGGTTGTTTCAGTGACAGACTGACGTCATTGCTTATCTTAAGGAAATCTGAGAAGTTGAATGTGCCCACGAAACATTCAACTTCTTTAAGGGAAGCTCAGCCTCACACTTCCATACAAGCAAGCACAAGAAGGACTCTAATGCAATGGACATAGGGGCCACTTCACAAGGCTGCTTCAATTGCAGCAAGGATGGCCATAGGGCGGCTGATTGCAAACAGCCCAAAGTAAAATGTCCAAATTACAACTGGTTTGCCGGGAAACACAAATTCTCCTGCAAGTGTGGGAAGATACAAGCATGTGCCACCAAGAAAAAGAAAAAGGCCACCGAGAGTTGGGACTCTGACTCTGATGATGAAGAACCCTCCTGGAATGAGGTTAAAAGTGTCCAAAAGAAGGAAGAAGCATGGGTCTATGTGACAAAAGGAATATCGTACAAGGAAGCCCTCATCTACTTTAAGGATTTGTCAAAGAAGGGAAAAGGCAAGGCCTGAGAACTGATCAGGGTGGTTCAAAGGTGGAAATAGAAAAATTCAAAAATAGGTTTGATTCTCTAAACATGGAGGAGACTAACTCCAATAGCTCCATGGACTACATTTCTCTTACATCAGAGGCGACTCCTAGTGAGTGTGGCAGGGATGATAAACCTGTGCTTAATTCCTCTTCCAAAAAAGAAAAAGTTGATGAAAACCCTGATATTTATGTCAGAAACGTGAATTTGGGATGCGAGATCTTAGTCCTGATTTGCCTCACTTCACAAGAAACTCCCCTCGACACGCTGAAGATAGAAGCGTTGCTCGATAGCGGAGCCAATACGATATTTATCGATAAGAAGTGGGTTACTAAGCGAAAGCTTCCCCTTCGAGCGTTACGCAATCCCGTTGATGTCTACAACGTGGATGGCACGAAGAATCAGGCTGGAAAGATTAC
>JBBPQE010000655.1:0-14529 GCA_038092335.1 Boletus vinaceobasis
ACGGGATTGCGTAACGCTCGAAGGGGAAGCTTTCGCTTAGTAACCCACTTCTTATCGATAAATATCGTATTGGCTCCGCTGTCGAGCAACACTTCTATCTTCAGCGTGTCAAGGGGAGTTTCTTGTGAGGCTATGTGAATTGGGACTAAAATCTCTCGTCCCAAGTTCACGTTTCTGACATAAATATCAGGGTTTTCATCAACTTTTTCTTTTTTGGAAGAGAAATCAAGCACAGGTTTATTGTCCCTGCTGCGCTCACTAGGAGTCGCCTCTGACGTAAGAGAAATAGTGTCTGTGGAGCTGTCAGAGTCAGTCTCCTCCACGTTTAAATAATCAAACCTATTTTTGGATTTTTCTTTTTCCGCCTTTGAACCACCCTGATTGGTTCTCAGGCCTTGCCTTTTCCCTTCTTCAATAAATCCTTGAAGTAAGTGGGTGCTTCTTCGTACGACATACCCTTTGTCACACGCACCCATGCTTCTTCCTTCTTTTGGGCACTTTTTACCTCATTCTGGGAGGGTTTGTCATTGTTGGAGTCAGAGCCCCAACTCTCGGTAGCTTTTTCCTTCTTCTTTGCAGCATGGGCTTGTGACTTGCCACGCTTGCAGGAGAACTTGTGCTTCCCGGCAAACCAGTTGCAATCGGGGCACTTTACTTTGGGCTGAGAACAATCGGCCACCCTATGGTTGTCCTTGTCACAATTAAAGCAGCCTTGTGTTGTTGACCCTATGTCCATGGCATTTGGGTCCCTTTTACCTCCGTTGTTTGGTTGGAAGCGCGAGGCAGCACTACCCTTAAAGAAGCTGAATGCCTCGTCCAACTTCTCGAATTTCCTTGAGATAAGCGATGATGTCAGTCTGTTGCTTTCCTTGACAAAAGATCTGAGATATTATCTCTGTCTTGACATTATTCTCCAATATATCTATGGTGTGGGTATCGTCAATCCCTGCCCGGAGGTAGAGCCCCTGGAACCGAACGATGAAATCGTCAGGTGGCATCGATCCTTGCTTGAGCTTCTGCAGCTCCTTCCTTGCCCAATCCTTTTGGTTGGTGGATCGGAATAACCCTTCGATATCTGATACAAGCTCATTCCATGTATATGTGGTTCCTTCAACAAGTTTAGTTTGTGCAAACCGTCCAGTGGTTGGCCCTTTGAGACGGGAGAGGACAGCGACTACTGTCTCGTACAAACCCCATCCCACATTCGCTCTGTTGATAGTAAGCCAAGTTTATATTTTGGCCCACCATTCTTCAAATTTGGCCCGGAAACCATCATATTTGCCGGGGTCTACAAAAACTTCTATTTTGCGGGAGATCCTGCTTCCTTGTGCCGGTTGTGGAGCAGCCAGTACTGCTGGTGATGGAGCCTGTTGTCTGGGCTGCTGACCCAATCTGTCAATCTTGTCCAACAAATCTACCATCATTCTTCGGAGCTCCATGATACTATTTTGGGAGTCCATAATCAAATCTGCCAATCTGTTGGCATTTGTAAGATGAGAGTGAAACTCATTGATTATTGCTTGGTTTTTATCTTGGCCAGAGGCAGTGTTGCCGATGCAAAGAGTTTTGACAAGACGCTGAGACATCACGAATTGATCGGTTTGGAAAAGTAAGGAAATTGTATTAAAACGGCTACTGCCGGAATCTTTTAGGCAGGTGGAGTGTGTGTCGTGGTCTTAAGACTACCCTGGAATGTGAGTCGTCTTCTTCAGGTCTCAATCTCCTTATTGTCCTTCTTTTGACTACTTTAGCTCTTTTAACTGGTCTTTCTTCGACTGAGTCTTCCCTTTGTCGTTTCACAGGGGCTATCTGAGCTTCTCTGTGAAGAGCAACGTAATCAATGCCTGTGTAAGGTGAAAGATCCCTTATGGCCAGTTGCGGTTCTACAGCCTCTTCTTTTACAGCAACGGGGGGAGCAGGTGGGAGATTGTTTGGATCGAACTCCACTTCGTCTAGCTGTGTGTCGTAATCCAGGAGAGCAGACTCCTGGTCTATGGTCTCCAGTGTTAACTCAATGAAGTTGCCAAATTGTACAAATGGAAAGAAGTCTCGCTGTACTTTGTGGAGAGCTTCCTCAAAGGGTGATCAGGATCTTGACTCTCTCACACTCTCTGACACAATGGATTCTGCTCGTGGTGCACCTCCTTCTATGTTATCTAACCACTCTTTGACTGCGGCAATAGTCCGATAGAGTGGATGTGGTGAAATATCCTGATTGGGATAATTAGGCGCTGGGAGGGAAGGGAGAGTTTGGTGAGGAGTCCAATGGAAGAACACTAGGCGACTATAAGCCCAGGTTTTCTACTTGAGTCTAGGATCGACACACTTGCTCATTCGTTTGGCGAAGTTACGTTTGTGAGGTAAGGATGATAAAGTCTAGTTCAAGTGAAACAACCAAAAAGATCAATACTAGATCATTAGGTCACAGCACAAGATCCTAGGAGGAGAGGAAAAGAGAGAAGGGATATCACTCAGGTCTTTCTGGGTAATGACCAAGTGAACTAGACTGGGGATGTCAGCTGTCGTCCACAGGGCTTTTAAACTATTGGCATATGTGCACAGACCAAGCTGTGCGCGAGAGTACATGGCTACATAAGTACATAGGGGAACAGAGATTAAGTACATGCTGCACACACATGGTGTGGCAGAATGGAAGAGAAGCATAGGATGGAAATGAAGAGAAGTGTATACGGTAATGAATGTGTGAACGAGATGAGATCTCGTGAGAAATGAATATAACTATAAGCGTCTGTGAGCGCGAGGAGAAAGGAAAGAAAGTTACAAGTCCAGCGTATGTTGTGAGATTAGATAAACGCATGGCTTTATAAGATTAGATAAGATAAGATCAAAAGAAAAGATAAGGAATGAAATTGTCACTTCGTTACAATGGATTGCAGAGGCCAGCAAGAAACCTTTATAATTACACCATCATGTAGTGTACTCTGTCTGTTCTCTATGTTCTCCACTGCAGCTCGGATATAATGAAATGTATTTGATATAATTGCCTGCAGTATTTGAACAAAGAAGAGATGATCTTGCCATAGTTGCTCTGCGATCTTGTCCCACTTCGCTGTCATCTGGTCCCATTCAGCAGCTGTGATGCCACCTGCTAATGTCCCAAATATTACCATTTGATCAGTCTGATCGTTTGGATATTCTGCAGCAGACAGTTGTGACTTGGTGTGACTGAAGTCCCCAGGATTGTGTTGGCGGATGATATTGTGGAAGCAACAAAGGGCAGGGGGTATCTTGGCTTGAATATCCATGTTGTATTCAGACAGGATCACCAGGATCTGAAATCACCACTTGAGAACACTGATGATGCACTTGACAACATTGTGGAGCTGCGTGTGACGTAGATTGAAGTATTCACGTGAGTTACTAGGTCTGTAAGGATGAAGGTTGGTACACCAAAGAACATGGGAAACTCAGAATGTACTTCATTTGTGCACGATCCCATTCCAGCAAGTGATATCATGTGCCGCGGTAAGGTACCAAAAGCTGTGGGCAGATGGGATACCCTGCATCTGCAAGGTAATATTTATTGTCTGGAATGGTGAAGTCTGTTGTGTGTGCGTCATGATACACAGAGGCGTCGGCCACCAATCTCTCCCACCCACTGAGAACGTACATGAATTTGAGATTGAAGTTGCAAGCAACGAGGCAATTTTGTGAATGAAAATCTTTCCGGTTGCGGGTTGCATCCCGCTCGGCTGCAGAAAGTGTACATGCAATGTGAGTTCCATCAATTGCACTGGTCACATCTTTGAAGTATGGGTATACAGTAGAGTCGTTGAGGATGCGAGAAGGGATCAAGTCGTTGGAATGCGGTAGCTTGACATACTTTGTATATATTGTTGTTGATGAAAAGGCATCTAACATCTTTTAGAAGTATCTGGTGACATCAGAGGCATTTGGAAGGGAAAAAAAAAATACTTGGAAATTGTGCTATTGGATCGCTGGAAACTCTCCCCAACATGCCTGCAGGTTAAACTGGTTACACAGGTGTACAGAAAGATTGCAAGCTGCTCCTCAAGTATGACATGCTTTGAACTCATGAGCCCTTGAGAGATCAGATCATCAATAAGTTAACTGGAAACATGGTTCTGGATGCCTAGCTTATTTCAGATGCGATCCGGATGGCCATCAATGAGTTCTTGGACCCACATTTGGCCAGTCAGAATAGATGTGTGATATGGAATGGGGTCTCTGCGTGTAATGGAAGACATGACAGCGTCAGACATAATCTTGAAGGCCTTCATCATAACATGGGTGAGCTGCTGATTCTGGGCTAGCATTATATGGAAAAGAGTGTCGGCTAGATCGTCTTGTGTCTCTGTTCCATCATCAGATCCAGAGTATTGGGATGCAGCACTGCCGTTGGACATCTTGTATTGCTGCCTAGTATCATGCTTTCATTGTACATCAATTAGCACTATGTAATCTTGAAGCTCCACCCCAACCCTCAGATCACATGGAGACATGGGTTTTCCTGAAAACCCGACCAGGTTTGGTTGCTGTCCAGGCCCTAAGGGTAAAAAGTGAGGTAAGAGCCAGTTCAGTATTCTCAGAGTGTTGTTAGCCAGTGCTGCTAGAGAGCTAGCTGTAATGAAGTGACAATTTCTCATCTTATCTTTCGAGGAGTCTTCGTAAGGATTAGGGAGGGTCATAGTACTCACCATAGTCTCTGCGGATTCCACTCACAGAGATGTCGCTTGTCCAGGCTGCCCGTGGTACTTGGGGGCTTATGCTCACGTGGGGGCTGGCGATTGTACTTGATACGAGAGGGCCAGCATTATCATTCGCTGTCTTGAAACCCAAGTCTCGTTGTCGTTGTGCAGAGTAGAGAATGTAGTTTAGTTCTAATGAAACAACCTCAAAGATTGCTACTTCGTAAGATTGGCTGGTTAGGCCGCTCTAGGCTGCACATATTGAACCATAAAGGAGTGGAGGGGATTGAGCTATGCTCATGATCTTCAAGGGGAAAAACCAAGAGAATCAAACTGGAGGATGTCCAGTGGGCTCCTTGGGGTTTATATACTGTGGCATAATGCGCACAGACCAAGCTGTACACTACTACATGTGAACATATGAAGAACGGTAATTAAATACGTGCTACACACACATGGTGTGGCAGAATGGAAGAGAAGCATGTTCAGTAATAACCATGTGAAAGGAATGGAAGCATAGACGGAGATTAAAAGGAAGTACATACAGAAATGAACATGTGAACGAGATGCATGGCTTGATAAGATTTGATAAGATAAGATCAAGGAAAAAGATAAGATGAGAAATTGTCACTTCGTTACACTAGCCGGGTTAACAGCATAGCCGCTATATTGGCTGGAGTGCCAGCTTGATGCAGACCTCAGAACAATCTCCACCTTAGCTGAGACCCAATCCTGATTTGGAGCAATGGCAGTGCATAGGTCCTACTATGGTGTCTTTCACTTCAAGGCTTCAACATGAACAGCGACAACACATCATCCAGTATATACACTATGTATACACTTTGACCCGAGCAGCAACAGTGCATCATCTGATATATGAGATTACTTCTCAGCATTATCCTCTGCACTGCAGCTAGCGTAATGGGTGTTGCATGCCAGCCTCCTCCCCACAAAGAACCAGAACCATACCACACCTCCATCCTTTCCGGTAAAGAATGGGTCTTAGAACTCCTCATGGGCCACCCAAGCGCATCTGCAATGAGCTTGGGATCCATGCAGAGGTATTTGACTGCCTCATATCAATACTCAGAGACAATAGCCACGGCAACTCGAGGTCTGTATCGCTAGAAGAACAACTTGTCATTTTTCTCTACACATGTGTCACAGGTTTTCCTGTGAGGCATGTTGGGCAGCAATTTTAGCAATCAAACGATACAATATCATGGTATGTTATACAATACATGGCGGTAGTACCCAATTGATTTTTTTCAGTTACTTCCAAAAAATGGTCGTTATCTTTTCCTCACCACTGTTCTACACAACATACCTCCCTCCTTTTAATGATGCCAACATGATCTCATGAAAAATATGATCCAACCCAAAGTATTGGCCATATTTCAAAGATGCCATAGGTGCTATTGATGGTACTCACATCCCAATGGTCCCTCCCAGTTGTGCTGCTGCAGCATTTTGAAACCACAAGGGATTCCTCTCGCAAAACTGCGTTTTTATTTGTGATTTTGACCTCTTCTTCAAGTATGGACTCATGGGATGGGAAGGATCTGCTTCAGACTCTCAAATTTATGACAATGCACTCTCATGCGATCTCAACATCCCTGAGGGCAAGTATCTACTTGCTGATCTTGGTTATCCCTCCAGGCTGACATTACTCGTTCCATATTGTGGTACACGCTACCATCTGGCTGAATGGGGCCAGGCAAATGTACGGTAGGTGTTTTTTCTTTTCTTTTCTTTGACTACTAATGCCATTTAGCCCAAAAACCAAGGAAGAACTGTTTAACTTGCATCACGCTTTGCTCTGAGATGCAATTGAGTGCATTTTTGGCATCTTGAAAAGTTGCTTTCAAATTCTTCTTCTTGGACCCAAATACCCCATTGATATCCAGGTGTGCATTCCTGCAGCCTTGGCTGCCCTCTACAACTTTATTCACCTTCACAAAACCAACTCAGATGACTCAGACGCCGATGCATCGGAGTCAGATGCTGATAGTGACTTGGACTGCATAGGGGGTGGGGAAGTGAAAACAAATGTTGCAGGAAACGAACAAAACGAACACTACACATCCTCTGACTCAAAGGAAAATTCATCCTCAGCCAGAGTGGAGGAGTTGAACATGTCAAAGAACAAGGTGGTAGATGATGATGTGTTGAATTCGTCAGGAAATGACAAGCCTGTAGATGACGTTGTTGCAGTGGACTTGGATGGTGACATGATAGGAGCAGATTGCATCATGGCAGATGATACACTGGCTGGTTGTGTGACGACAGTTGAATCACCATACATCTTCTTGCTCCATTCTGCGACAAACGCCTCCCAGATATCAGGAGTATCAGCAAGCTCAATATACGACAGGGCAAGGGATTTATCAGAAAGGAATGCGGATGCGAGTTTTTCTTGAATGGCAATAGTAAGATGGTTGTCGGTTTTAACCATTGATGTTGCAAGATGCCTGACATCCTGCATGTCAGAAGCCTGAGGCCCAAGGATTGCAAATTGTTGAGCCTGAGGAGGTGTGGCAGTAGACGGGACTATGCGTTCTAGGCCACGAGTGAAGTTGTCACTGACATGGAGGATAGCACCTGCCATGCCATGAATGGCGAGTGAAGTCGACAGATTAGAGCTGGCTTGCACAGCCTTTGCTGACCGCCTACTGGCAGCCTTCGAGAATAGTGAGGATGAGTGGGTGGACATCGCAGGAGTCTGCCCCCTAGATTTTGCCTTTTTGATCCCAGAAGAGGCAACAAGGCTGGCACGAGATGATGTGTAAATACAGGGAGCGATATGGGAAGAATTGAGCAACTCGGATGGAGTCTGGTTGCTCATATCATCTGTTGAACTATAACTCTGGTCCAACAACATAATGGTGAGAGGTGGATGCTGAGGGGTGCTAGGTGAGAATGAATGAAGGGTGGGAGAGAAGGAGGTCCCCTGATTGTACAACAACCTCACATGTTCAAAGGCGGTAGGGGAGACCTGATTGTACATCGAGATTGCACCATCAAGTGCAGAGGATTGAACAGAGGGATTTGGTGAGCCGAGGTCATGTCCGAGCTGTAGCAAAGACCCCATATCAATGTCGGGAAGAAACTCAATGCCATTTATCGGCATTCCAGGAGGTTTATAGTCCAAAATGTTTTCATCCAAGTCGTCTGAGAGCTGGTCAATAGACATGGCTTCCATTGGTGTGAAGGAATAGGTGCTGGTAGCGATGGTCCCGCTGGGACAAAGCCTTGTCATTTTCTCAAGGAATGGCCACCCTCTGTTACGAAAGGGTGCCAGGTCTTTCAACTGCCAGATGGCATTATTAGTACTGTGCACCAAAAAATATAATATGTACTACTCACATCATTTCTTGTCATATATGAATTCCACTGGTTGATTTCAGCCACAGTGTTGACATTCGCTCCAAGTTCCTAATTGAAGGTGTTGGTACCAGAACTGCTACAGTAGGTGTCTATCACTCTGAAGGTCCGCTTGAGCTGTCAATAATGTTTGTAATCTGTACAAAACAAAGAAACAAAAGAAACTATACCGTCTGAAATTTGGAAGATACTATAGCACTGGTTTTGTTGGTACTCAGAGACCTTGCAACTTCAGCATATACAAGTTGAGGGAATGAGGCTGATTGTCCCATCTTCGAACTCTGTGCAATCAAGAGATCAAGCATCAGATGCATCTCCTTGAGCGACCAGTGAGTGCAAGACTTCTTTGGGGCCTGCATGTTTAAGAGCTGGAATGCCTTGATACCACAGAGTAGAATGAAAGTGTTGGTGCCAATGATGACATGGTGGATGTGGTGAGCAGGAAGCTTGGGTATAGGGTGTTGTTGGAAGGTAGACATGGCTACTAGTACATGTTACAAAGGTTCAACAATATTGAGTTTCCAAACAGAGAAGCCTCATCAATTCAATGTGAGTTTCAGACCCAGTCTGGCGGAGATTGTTCTGAGGTCTGCATTGAGCTGGCACTCCAGCCAATATAGTGGCTGTGCTGTTAATCTGGCTAGCTCTCTAGCAGCACCAGCTAACAACACTCTGAGGATGCTGAACTAGCTCTAAGTGATTAAACCTTGCATAAGTGCATGTACCCGAGATTTCGTACAAGCAAGATAAGCAAAACCTTTGTGTAAGCATATATAAGGGCAATCACACATAATAACCGCAACAAGTAAATTTCGATTGGTAAAAGTGTGACCAGACACTAAGGAAATCACTAATGTATGGCTATCTACATCTGGGACTGAGTGGGGATTGCACGACTTTAAGGATAACAATCAAAAGGTGACCAGGATAACAGTGAGAATGGGTGGAGGTATCAATGTGAATCAAAAGGCGACTTGGGATAACTGTAAGAATGAAGGTAAACAAGCTAGTCCGAAGGGAACTGAGCGATTGTCACTTGTGGTGATGGAAAGCTGAGGAAAGGCGAAGAGCGCGAGTCAAGATGCTAAGTATTACAGCAAATGGATTATGTAATGCTGTGTGGTCCGTGTGAGACGAGTGCGGGCAAGAAGTGGCAAGATGACTGCAGGACTAATGAATGATAATAATAAAAAGTTCAACATACCCCCTTCATCAAGCCACCAGCCCAAGGGATTGACAGAGTTTCTCTAATGCAGGGTGAGGCAAAGCTTTTGTGAGAATATGCGCGATGTTGCGGTGAGAGAGGACCCAAACTAAAGTGAATGAACCGTTGTCAATGTGTTCTTGAATGAAATGGTATCATAAGTCTATGTGCTGGGATCGTTGATGGAATTTGGCTGCACTCAACAGGGCAATTGTGCCAGAATTGTCAAGGAATATGGGGGTTGGGGAGCTGAATGGGATGCCGAGCTCAGTGAAGAGAGAGTGGAGCCAGAGACCTTCCTGTGTGACATTGGTGGTGGCCATATACTCAGCCTCAGTGGAGGAGAGCGCAATGGTGGTTTGTTTTTTGGAAACGTGAGAAATCAGCCCCTAAAACAACCTAATAGACCTTAGATGTTGGGGCCCTAGGCTAATCACTTGAACTCAGGGGAAGAGGGACTTTATGATCTTTAGGGGAAAGACCAAGAGAACCAAACTGGAGAGCGTCCAGTGGGCTCCTTGGGGTTTATATAGTGTGCCATGATGCGCACAGACCAAGCTGTACACTACTACATATGTGCATATGATAGCGGTAATTAAGAGCATGATGCCACCATGAGGTGTGGCAGAATGGAAGAGAAGCATGGACAGTAATAACCATGTGAAGGAAATGGAAGCATAAGTGGAGATTAAAAGAAGTACATACGGAAATGAATGTGGAAACGAGATTGGATCTCATGAGAACGTGAATGTAACTAAATAGAGAAAAGCATCTGTGAGCACGAGAAGAGAGAGGAGAAAAGTTACAAATCCAGTATATGTTGTGAGATAAGATAAACACGTGGCTTGATAAGATTAGATAAGATAAGATCAAAGAAAAAGACAAGATAAGAAATTGTCACTTCATTACACTACCCCCCCTCTAGGAACTGCATTCCAGGCGATTATAGGGTATCAAGGATGGTCCGGCCTCTGTGTAGTTGACGTAAGGATTAAATAAACCTTTGAACTGTGCAAAGTTCATGGAAAGTTGTCTAGAAGTGTTGGGCTGAAGAGCATGAAAGTCTTTTATTGAGTCCTGCGCAGACTTCAGGTTCCCTGTGGGTTCCCAGGTATGGTCTTCAACATCGTAACCTTTCCAGTGAACGAGGTATTTCAACTTATGTCTCTTCAAACGAGAGTCAACAATGAAGTCAACTTCCTATTCCACGTCTCTGTCATTGATAACCTCTACCGGGCCAGGTTTAGTAACCGATTGTCCCGTTAATCTTTTTTTATATGGTTTTATTCTTGAGATGTTCATGACCAGGTGAATTTTCAGAGTTCTCAGCAGCTTCAGGTGTACCGCATTATCTCCAATCATCTTGAATACTGGAAAAGATCCTATGAACTTCTCTGAGAGTTTTTTAGATGCGCATGTCAAACACAAGTTTTCTGTGGCAAGCCACACTTTGTTGCCAACTGAATAGATAGGAGCACTGCTCCGGTGCTTGTTGGCTTGAGCTTTCATTTGCTCTTGAGCCTTTAATAAATTCTTTTTTGTGACTTCAAGAGCATCTGCCATTGTCTCAGCAAATTGCTCAGTGGCTGGCGCATGAGTGAAAGTATATTGTTCAATTCCCATACGTGGGACGTAGTTCCATGACACTTTGAAGGGTGTTTTGTTTGAACTTGTCTGAACTTTCGAGTTATATGAAAACTAAGTGAGTGGTAACCAGTCTACCCATTCATCTTACTTTTCTGCACAATATAACCAAAGATACTGCTGGAGATCTCGGTCCATCTGTTCCGTTTGCCCGTCTGTTTGCAGGTGGAAAGCAGTGGATAATTTAGTTGTTATCCCAAATCTAGAGGACACTTCTCACATCACTTGCAAGGCGAATTGCGGGCCATGGTCCGATACAATCAAACATGGGAGACTGTGATTTTTCCACACGTGATGAAGATAAAGTTTCGCCATGTCTAGTGTGGTTACTGTCTTTGTTGTGGGAATAAAAATTGCTTCTTTCGAGAAGCGGTCTATGACCACCAGGATCGAGTCATAACCCTGACATAGGGGCAGATCTGTAGTAAAATCTGTGGCGATCTCCTCTCATGGTCCGTTAGGAACAGGAAGTGGCTTGAGTTTGCTGGCTGGCAGCTGGTTTCCAATTTTCATTTGTGCGCACCTGTTGCAACAAGATAGATAGTCATGGGTAAATGTAGCCATCTTGGGCCACCAGTAACTCTTTTCTATAAGGTCAAGTGTCTTAGCGAGACCTGAATTGAAACAACCTTGAAGTCCTTTAGCTTTTAGGACCTAGATTATCACTTGAACTCAGGAAGTGGGGAATATGATCTCAAGGGGAGAAACCAAGAGAACCAAACTGGAGAGTGTCCAGTGGTCCCTTGGGGTTTATATACTGTGGCATAATGCACACAGACCAAGCTGTACACTACTACATATGTGCATATGGAGACGGAGATTAAATACGTGCTGCACACACATGGTGTGGCAGAATGGAAGAGAAGCATGAACGGTAATAACTGTGGGAAAGAATGGAAGCATAAAGCGGAAATGAAAAGGAAGACATACGGTAATGAATGTGTGAACAAGATGAGATCTCGTGAGAAAGAGAATATAACTAAATAGGGAAAGAGCGTCTGTGAGTGCAAGAAAAGAAGAAGAAATAGTTACAAGTCCAGCATACAGTATGTTGTGAGATAAGATAAACACATGGCTTGATAAGATCAGATAAGATAAGATCAAAGAAAAAGATAGAAAAGAAATTGTCACTTTGTTACATGGATGACCAGCGACTGGAGAGTCATGGCAGTTCTTTAGGATTTTCATTTTCATTTCATCGTCATTGGGGACATAAATCTTGTCTTCCCAATATAGCATCTCTTCAACCCAGCACACATTGTGCTCTTTACATAGGGCTGCAACCTCACTCTCTTTGAGCAGCGTTATTTTGCTTTTGATGAGTTTAAGAATTTGTTCGCCTTCATCGTGGATTTCAACTCAGGTCTGAGTTCGTATCCGCTCTGGCAGGATCATGACAATACCCTTGTTATCGTCTTCGATTCCGTGGGCATGATTCTCACGACAGCTTAATGCATCTGCTTTTACATTAGTACCATCAGGCTTGCCGATGATTCAAATCTTGAGATTTCATAAAATATTGAAGGTTTGCGTGGTCATTCCAAATCTCAAATTGGAACTTCACTCCTTTAAGGTAATGACGCCATATTTCTAGGATGTGAATAATAGAAAGCATTTCTTTGTCAGCTATCAGATAGTTTCTTTCTTCTGGTGACACAGAGTGAGAAGAATAGGCAACTGGGTGCCATTTATCCTCCTTGAAAATAGATAAAACCACTCCTGTAGCGTAATCTGATGCATCCGTTTCTAAACAGAATTGACAATCATTGTCTGGATATGCCAGAACGGGCGCAGTAGTAAATTTTTCTTTTAGCATGTCAAATGCCATTTGTTGAGTAAAAGTCCACTCAAATTTTTGTTCCTTTTTGAGAAGGTCGTTTAGTGGACATGCGACTTGCGCGTAATCCTTGATGAACCTCCTATAAAAATTGGCTAGGCCAAGGAAGCTTCTAACTCCTTTTATGTTTGTGGGAACGGACCAGTCCAAAATAGCTTGTACTTTGGTATTGTCCATGCGAATACCATCTTTACCTATGATCATGCCAAGGAATTCTACCTCGGTCTTACTGAAAGTGCATTTTTCTGGTTTTATGAAGAGGTCATTTTCTTCAAGATGGCAAAGTACTTCTTGCATGATCTCATCATGTTCCTCTTGATTTTCTGTTTTCATAAATATCATTAGGTCATTGATGTAGACAACAACCACATTGTCCATATCCACGAAGATTTCATTCATCATCACTTGGAACGTCCCAGGACTGTTGCATAGTCCGAAGTACATCACGAGGGGTTTGTAAGTGCGACAGAAACAAACGAAAGCTGCCTTCCATTCATCTCCTTCCTTTATGCGGATGTTGTTATATCCCCATTGTAGATCCATTTTCATAAATAATTTTGCTCCTTTGAGCTTGTCAACCAGCTGACCAATCAATGGTAGTGGATAATTACAGTATTTTTAACTGTGTGCTCGTTAAAATAGCAGTAGTCTTGGACCATCTGCTTCTTGCCATCTTTCTTCAGCACGAAAAACACAGGTGACGTTTGTGGAGATTTTGAGGGCCTGATATATCCCTTCTTGAGCTGATCATCAATGAACGCCATTACTTCCTCTTGCTCTGTGGGACTGAGCGATATCAATCAGCCTTTCTTTGGCACAAAGGATTCTTTCATATCAATAGTGTGGTCCCAGGGCTTTCGGATCAGCATCTGTTCACTCTCTCCTTTTGAGAATACTTTTAAATAATCATGATATGCTTCAGGAATCATCTTGGCTTCCGTAAGCTTCTTTTCTTATGTTTTTGGTTTTTCTATACATTCTAGGGTCACTTGAATCTGATATTGGAGATCTTCTTCCTTCTTTTCAAGCATGCAGATAAAGATGGGCTTCTCTTGAAGTGTGTGACAATGGCGGGGACAGTGTGTAAGCATAACCAAGCCTATCTTCCAGTCTATTTCTGGATTATGGTGTTTTAACCACGTGTAGCCAAGGATAAGATGATTCTGTCCAAGATCCATAACTTCCATGGTAAAGTGTTCCTTGTGACCCTTGAAGTCAATTATAATATCGGTGGAGTGCATAATCTTTCCAGCCGAATTCTTTGTGCCATCCACATTGTAAACATTAATGGGATTGTGTAACTTTCAAAGGGAAGTTTATTCTTCTTGACCCACTTCATATCAATAAAGATAGTGTTAGCCCCTGAGTCAAGTAATGCTTCAAGCGAAATGAGGTCTTTAGGGGTTTCTTGTGATGCGACGTGTAATGGGACCAGAATTTCATTTTATGTCCTCATGTTGCATACGTACTGTAAATATCGTCTGGGATTTCTTTTTCTTTTTTTGGAATAGGAATTAAGCACAGGTTTAACGTCCCTGCCACACTCGCTAGGAGACGCCTCTGACATACAGTGACTCCAAAAACTGTTGCAATGTTTTGGTATTTTGAAGAGATGCCAGTGATGTGAGTGAGGGTGTGGGAATTATGCTGAGTCATGGTGGGGTAAAATAGAGTAGACATATCTGGCTTGCCATTGGTACCCTGGTCATGTGATTTGGTGTGGTGCCTGTGACACTATGGATATTTCAAATCATCCATGTCATTGCAACAGTTTTTGTACTTTTGGCTTG
>JBBPQE010000656.1:0-14510 GCA_038092335.1 Boletus vinaceobasis
GAAGATACCACTGCGGGTCCTGCCGCCGATGTCGACCAAGGCACGATCGTCAGCCCTCCCCCGTTGGGTTCAGACGTCCCGGCCTGCTTCTTTACCGACCGTCGTTCCGACGGTGGAGCCACGCCGCCCGTTGTCTAAGTCGGTGTCGATGCCAGCGCCGAAGAAGACAGCCAGGGTACAGAAGCCGCTGCTGTTGCCTCTAGTCTCTTTTGTGGACCAACCTTTTCCCGAGAAGACACCTTCCCCGGAGCCGCTAAAGGTCATGCAGGGGATGAAGGAGGGCGAGCTCGTGTGCCCGTATCCGGTTTCGGTGAGGTGGATGACTACGGACCAACCCCCACCCCGACCCAGTTGCGTTCCGCGCACCTGTAATTATCGGTCTTCCGTCGGCGGCATAGTAGCTTCGAAGGGGAAGAAAGAGGTGCTGTTCAAGGTCTCTACTACCGGTCTTCGCAACCCAGGAATCACTTGTCAGAAGCCGTCCGTCAACACTCGGACGGCCAAGACTACAGGGCGCGTCAGGGTTTCAGATCTCTCTAACAAGCAACCGGCCGTGTCTGGAAGCCGTCGCACTAGCACCCCGACTTGTAATCGTAGGCTGACACTACACCCGATCGTCTATCCCCATGTCGAGTGGTCACCACCGCCATCTCCAGATCTGTCTTCTTTCCCATCACAGAGCTGGACGATCGTCGTTGATGTGGGCAGGAAACAGATCGAGACCCTCCCCCGCATGAGTGATGTGCCGAAGTCAGGCGTCACGAGGACGCCTAAGGATTCGCGTGGTCAATCCGAGTCCGCTTCCTCTTCCCCCACCTCACCGCCCTCCGCGACAATCGTAGAAACCCCGGCAAGCCCAGCGGTACCCATAGCTGGATCGGTTGGTACAGTCGAGATGAACACCCCGACGAAAGAACCATCCACCGAGGTTTCGCACCTGATCTGTGATGCGACGATCATCTCGCCGTCGGGGAATGGTGCTACCTCGATGGCCACACTCGCGAAGGTGATCGACAGAAGCCGGGCGCCGTTGCCTAGCCAGGTTTCGGACAGTGGCAATAGGACCCGGATGACTGTCCGTCGTGTGGTTCAGATCGCCCAGGCCTTCTTTTCGCCTTCACGACGTACATCGCACTCTGCCGCGGAGACCGCTGCCTTTACGGCGATGGGTACCAATGTGTCAAGGATTCAAAAATTGCTCATTCCTCCGCTCGACAAGGATACAAAGGCACAGAAGAATCCAATGATGCAGATGGAGATCGAGATGCTCAGAGCGCGGAGAAAGGTGGCGGGTGGTGGGATGGTCGATCCTTGCCTGGATCGCCTTGGTTCCCTCGCTGCGATGGCGATCGTCACGAAGCTCAGGACGTCCGGTTCAGACAGCACCGGTTAAATTTAAAGCATCTAGATACATGGAGGTGGTGTGGTGAGCGGTGTGGTGAGCCGGGGTTTGGGGTGCACTTTCTCTTTCATTCCTTCATTTCCCGCCTTCTTTCATTTTCTTTGGTACATTTATTTCTTCTTCCGTGGCATTCGTTTTTTGCTTCGATCTCCCTCGATCGTCAAGTCCTCACTCAAGTCATGCTTACAAGGTGACTGTCCCGCGCCTTTCGACGTCACCCCCGAGCCCACAACTACTTCGGGAATGAATTAGTCGACAACCGAGTTCCCGACACACTGTTGCCCTCTACGACACAGTCGACACTCCATCGATAATTGTTCAACGACATCCACGACTACCAGTTTTCCTCAAGTCGATCAAGCCACCCGTACTCAGTTGACGCTCCTCTCGCGGACGATTCTCCCGCCTCCTGTCGACCTTGGGTGCCTCATGGTATGATCCACTCAGCCATCAATGCCATGAGTCACTCTTCCGCCATTGTCAGCTTCAATGGCCATGCCCCATATGTCCCCATGACAAGTCTTGCGACGCCGATCCCAGATCCAGCTGGTTTCCGACCGAATTGGTCTTCGCATTCCTTCGACCCGAACGATACGATCTCCCAAAGACTCTCGCTATGTTCCTTGACGACATCCCACCATCCTATCAACTTTCCGAGTGCCACCTTTTCTCCAACATTCCAAATACTGACTACTTCTTCGACCTTTGACACCGTTGACACCATCACACGCAAAACTCGTGCATACCTCTGAGATTTCTCCGAAAAAAGCCAAGCATCGATTGTCTCTCCACTCTGACCACCTCGTCGCCCTTTGGAGATGCCGCAATATCTCTCAGATCTAACAGAAACCGCCGACAGCGTGAACATCCGCTCAGCCACCGCTTCCACCTCCCTTCCTTCATGACAATGCCTTCTCCCCTTCCTCTCTCTCAACAGCCTGCACATGCCTTCTCTCCAGCACGCCCACTTAGGGCGCGGAGAAAGGTCGTGGGCGGTGGTGGCGAACCGGTGTTCACGCTCGGGCCTGGTTGGACTGATCTGGTGCCTGCCCTTCCCTTGCGGCGCCAAATGTACCTATACTCTGCGACGACTCTGTTCGGTATGGATGATGCAACAACGGTGATGGAGACTCGGGACGCGTTGGACGAGGTCGACGGTATTTGATAGTTGGAGACTCGGACGAGGTGGGTGGGGTCGATGGTGAGGGAACTTGAACAACACGGGTCCGTTCGAGGTCGGAACAAGAGCAATTCTCCGACTCTGCGAGACCTGGTCGAGTTGGACAGCTGTCGAGGTGCTGACGTTGAAGTTGGGTTGGGCAAAGGTCGACGGCGATTTTCGTCGCACGAGAGACTTGTTCCGATTGTTGGGCGGCGTTCATGGCGAATCGGCGATGTCGAACTTTGGTGGTCGGAGGTGGGCAATACTCGGTCTCCGTCGTGGACTGTGGTTGGGACTCGCGGTGAGTGGTGAGTAGTTTCGACAGGACCCGGGCTCGGGTTCAGTGCGAGGCCGAGTTCAGGAGATGGTCTCGGGCGATCCTTTTCCTTGATCCCTTGACCTTCTTCACGGCATCGGAGTCAAGCACTCGGAAGGTCATCTGGTCCTTTCTTTTTCCTTGTTCACTTTTGCGACCAGTTTGACTCACCTTTTTGCTTCTTCTCCCCCGCACCCCTCACCTTTTCTTTCTGGTGCATCAGTGGTTCCCCAAGTCTTCATTTTTTTTTCTCGGTCTCGGTATTTTGTGGTTTTTCGGTTCGGTGGTACGTTCTAGTTTTTTGGTGCCTGCAGCCTCTCTGGCGCACCTCCTTTCCCTTCCTCGATTCCCATCCGTAGTTCCCCAAGCTTGTAGCCTTATTTTCTTCTCGGTCTCGGTATTTTGTAGTTGCCTCGGTTTGATTACGCGTCTTAGTTTCTTGGTGCCTGCAGCCTCTCTGGCGCACCTCTTTTCCCTCGATTCCCATCTGTAGTTCCCCGCATTTGTAGTCTTTCTTCTTCTCAGTTTCAATACAGTGATCCACCTGCATCAACAATATAAAACACAGCTAGTTTCTGTCTGAGTGACACTACAAGTAGCTGAACTTCTTGGAGGCATACACAGCAGACCGTAACTATACTTGCTAATACAGATCATGTACCGTTCGTGATGTACTGCATACATCATGGAGGGAGAATCCACTATATGAGTGCACGTGGGGTGCAATCGAACTTCCTAGTAACATGCCTATCCCGCAGTTTCCGCTTCAGATGACGTGGCGGAACCGTGATACCAGGAGCAGCGACCTGCGCGCCCGGGTCAGTCAACAACCAGCCAAGGACCACACCAGCGCCAGCCACCCCCCCACTGGCATTCAAGTAAACACGCACCGGGGTCGACATCACATTCAACACGTGGGTGGCCATGACACCTCGCCAAACGTTGGGATCGTGCGTGCACGATACCGAGTTCGCAGACGTCACCGCCTCCATCCCACACTCGTCCCCTGGCAACGGAATCGACCGCCACCGCGGCGCACCAGGCACCGGCCCCGGCCCCGGCCTCGGCCTCGCGAGCGGGAACGACAGCTCGCACGCGTCCGAGGTGTCGTTGGCGTTCGCATTCGAGCCGAACCCGAACCTGAGTCCGAGCCCGAGTGGTGACAAGCGGCCCAGCGCCGCTCGCTGCTTCTGCACGACGACCTCGGGTGAACAATGTCCCAGCGACAGACCCAGACATCTAGGCGTGCACGCGTCCTCTGCGCGCGAGTCCGAGTCGTCCTCGTCTGTCCTGATCTCGGCCTCGGTGGTCACCTGCGCCGGACTGCTAGCGGACCTGTCCAAGATGGGGAGGAGTGCTGCAGAAACGATTCTGGCGCCAGGCCCTGCATCACGCGCCTTGGATGTGTCGATACGGAGACCGGCGCGGTAGGCACGTCGTTTGGCATGGTGCGTCAGATGCTGTGTACGACGGCACTGGTGGGCGATTTGGTTGTACCGCGCGTTGGTGTGACGAAGTCGCTGGATGAGCTGGGTGAAGAGGGGGATCGAGCAGGACGGGTGAGCCATGGTGGGAGTACCTGAAGAGATAGGAACAGGGACAGTATGTAAAATTAAAGTATTATCCTGATTAGCGGGCTGTAAAGGAGAATCGGAGAAAAGGCGAGGAAATCGATAGGAAGGAAGAAAAATCTATATCGTGGGTGGGTGCCAGACAACGAAACAAGACGGGCAAGATGGCATATTTATACTAGTAGTATAATCGGCTCAGGTTGGGGATAAGACGGGGCTATGTACGTGTTGTGGGTGCAGCGCCTGATAGAGAGTGAGCTGGACGTGTGCGCGGTCGTTTGTGGGGGTGTGTGTTGTTCCAAAAATGGAAGGGACCTGATCGACGTTATTCACGTGATCATGTAGCAAGGTGAATACAAAGATGGTCGTCAACGGGGTCAGCACGAGGCAGTCAGTGGGTGCACATTGACATAGCGTGTAGCGCAACGACTCGACACGTATGCCTGCACTCGCACACAAGATTGGCAAGTTTGCCATCGCACTTCATCTGGACATCACGGATCCCTGATCAGTTGATACCAGGGTCTCTCCTCTTTTGTCCCAACTGCGGAACCCTTCTCGCCTTGCCACAGGGCGACGAGCAGATTGTGACTTGCGAACAATGCCATCACGAAGAACCTGCATCTTGTACGTCTTATCGATAACCCGAGCCGTCTGATTGGTGACACAATTCAAGCCTATGAAAACACAGAGATCATCACCCGCTCTCACCCAGATGCATTCCCGTCCGCACTGAGACAAAAACGCAAGACGCAAACAAAGATCCATCAAGGCAAAGTCTTGCCCAAGGTACGCCGTACACATCCACCCATCCAGGATATGTCGTTCAAAGCACTCAGGTGACTGAAAAATGTCCGGTGTGTGGACACCTCGAAGCGTTCTACGAGGAGAAGCAGGTGCGTCCTCAGATAACATGCCCAAGCACCAAGGCTGATCCATCACACAGATGCGTAGTGCAGACGAAGGATCCACGATTCTCTACACAGTATGTCTCTGCTGCCCAGGGTATCGCTCCCCCTCTCACACGTCCGTTTTCAGTGCGTCTCTTGCAAACATGGGTGGCGGATCAACAACTAAAGAAGGGGTGCTGCGCGGAGACTCCGTGGACGCGATGCCAGCCTTGTGCTCTACACGTTTACCCCTGCACTACAAAAAAGGGCAACCACACCAAAACCGCCAAGGATGCTCGCGAGTGACGCGACTGCGCCTTCCCGAATTGGGATCGTGGCTTTTGGCAGGCTGTGAGAATAGATGAGTTACGCAGAACACCGGAAGTGAACACGGGTGAACGAACGTTGAAAAGTAGAATGTGAGCGCGAATGTAGAGACGAGGAGAACGAGCGCGATGTGTGGGAGGAGCGACGCGGACACGTAGGGGGTGAATGAAGGCAATGATTTGTGCAGGGCCTTTGCAGCGTGGTGTGTGAGGGAGGGTCGGGTGTGGGTGGATATGTACGTACCTGGACAGCGTCGTAGTCATCCATGGCGACAACCTGGTAATGGATGGCGAGCAGACAGTTGGCGATGGTTGCGGACTGGAGCCACGCCAGGCTGACCCACAATTTTGCTGCCAAACATATGTCATCAACCCATATCAAACCCGACCGCCCTGCCTTTTTGCCCTCTTCCTCCGCCCATTCCCTACCTCCTGTCCTAGTATATATATCCTCACCTTCCCAAAGGTATATGCTATGCACACCATATTCATGTTTTCATCACCCTCATTGCGTTTCCAGATGTCCGCAGCACAAAAGGTCCAGCAACACCCCGTGTTCATCCAAGCCCAGACCAAGGTCAACTACCACCTCAGCCAGCTCGACAAGGAGGTCCGCACCCCCTCTTCCATCCTCTCCTTTCTGGTTCTGACCACCGGGACAGCTCACAAAGTACGCAATACTGAACACGTTTGAGCAACACACGCAGGTACCCAAGACTTTTTTGGCTATCGGCACCGTCCTTCTCTTCGCTCTCTTCCACTTTATCAACCCCCTCGCCGCACCTGTTTCGAACCTCATCGGATGGGCTATCCCGGCGTATCTTTCCTTTAAAGCCCTGGAAACCCCAACGCCGCAAGACGACGTGCAGTGGCTCACTTATTGGGTCCTCTTTGGCTTTTTCAGCTTTGCAGAGAGCTTCGCGTTGGGGCTCATTCTCTACTATGTGCCATGGTACTATGCGTTGAAGACGATCTTTGTGGTGTGGCTTCAGCTACCGAATGTCCGGGTGCGTGTGGACGTGGCATATGATTGTTTTTATTTTTGACATGTTTGATTTTCTTTCGGAAATAGGGTGCTCAAGTCGTGTATTCCACCGTCCTGAAACCTGTTTTGGCGAACGTCTCGGGATCTTCCCGTGCTGTTGCGCCCACAGACACGGTTACCGCGGAAGGGTTGCGCGACCGCGTGAACACGGCCACTTCTGACTGAAGGGATCACTGATCTGCCAGTGACGTCCCGTTTTCCTTACAATTTCACCTTGTTTCCTTGACCATTTTGTTGTCTCACTCGTTTGCGTCCGAGCGTCAGTGACTGCTTCCTTATCCACGATGTTGTAATGTCAGGTATATGGCTTCGCATAGACGATTTTCCACTTTTGATATGATATTATTTCGACGCTTGGTGGTCTACGCGCACGGTTGTCCGGTGTGTCGATGCACCCCTTGCGGACAGAAGGCGGTCGTGAGCATGCCGGTCACCGTGGTGAGTGAAGCGTTGAAACGTGTGGAATTGGCGAGACACGGGGGATGTCGGGTGTCTGTTGACCTCTCGGCGGTGTGCTGTATTTATGTTGCTTCGGCACCGTGTGTATCATCCTGCTTTGAATACGAGAATGGCAAGGGAGAAGAACGCCAGGCTTGCGTTCGGCGCTCAGGATGGCGGGCGAGCGTACGTGTCGTACGTGTCTTGTACCGAGATACATGGCTTATGTTGAAACAGGGAACTCAAATTTCATGCACCAATATCAAGAATGGTCTCACTTCGCAGTACGCTTTCCCGACGTTCCGTGATGCTCGAAGTGAAATCGGGATGACACTGGGAACAGCGACTCTGACTCGGAGAGTTGGCCAGCCAATGTCTTGTCGATGTGCTTTGGAGACAAAGCCAATATAACGTTTGACAGGTAATTGACAGCAAAAACCCGGCTGTTCAGGCAATGTAATACCGCAATAATATACTATCGCGGACCCATAAACAATGTCCAACACGGGCGTCAATATAACACACAGGTCAACCTGAGGGGCATCTTGCCTTTTTTCCCCACCTTGGCCGCTCCATCTTGGGTATCACTCGTATCCTCTTTGACCGTGCGACATGGCTCAGTTATCGCGCCACGACGCACAGAGAATGATCTACCGCGGCTGTGCGCGTCTTTCCAAAGCCATGCAAATCAAGCACATTGCCAAAGAGGCAGCACAAAAATGGGAAGACGAAGCACTTCGAGAAGCTGTACGTGACGTTCAATCACTGCTCTGTGTGCGGACTGTGTGAACGTTGATGTATCCTGACTACGGCGTCGCATATATAGCGCGACGTTCTCGCTGCGGCAGCAAACGGCCCCTTGACAGACCTTGTCATTCCGCCCCTCCCGATTGCATTGCTCGAGGTGAAAAAACGCCTGGACAAATCCCGACCAATGAAGCCCTCTGATATCGCTTTCCCATTCACGGAGGCGAGCACGTCACCCTGGGCAATCTGGATAACGCATGAAACTGATCCAGAGATCTCACCTGAGACCGATTTAGGCCATCCCAGCACGTTTTGGTGGGCGGATCTGGAAGAACGTACGACGGGGAAGGCAAGTCGGGTACGGATTCCATTGACCGACGAGGAGAAGGGGACAATACCTCTCTCAGAGCTTGGTAAGTGTTTCCTTTTCCCATTTTAAACATGGCTTGATATCAATGACAACAGTTTTCCCATCACCTCCACCCTTTCCGCGCAACAGGGCAGGTCAGAATCATCTGTTGAAGAAACAGGAAAGAGGCGCTGACGAGCAGGGGAGTAATCTGGCAGAAGAGACAAATGAATCTGAATCAGTAGAGCTTAAATGGAGGCCATGGCAGTCGGTTGCTAAACGGCCACGAAGAGACGAATTGGAATCAGAGCAATCGTCCACTGTTAGTGATCGGGGTGGAAGGAGCCAACCGTCCAAGCGGTGTCGTGTGGATTCCTCAAGCAAAGATAGCGTCAAATATCCGCTTGTGTATGTCCCGGTAGGTGTAAATCTATTTGGGGAGTGTCATATTAACAGCATCTTGCTCAGAAATGTGACCGATGTAGGGAGCGGGGTATTGTCTGTCATGCCATACAACGGGGGCAGTTTGCCTGTGCCTCATGCAAGACCACAAAGCGCCGCTGTTCAGCGCATCAAGGGACAAATCGTGTAGTCAGAAGCAGAAGATCCAAACCAGAGTCAATCATTAATTGGTTGCACCCCCAAGAGGTGGAATCAAACCATACACCTTTCAAACACCAGCACGGTCAGTCTTCCTTGTGCCTTTGACTTGACCTCAAAACAATGCAGTGATGCATTTCCATGGTTTTTTTGGTGTTGCAGAACCAACGTCCAAGGTGTCTGCACCTCCTACCGAGCAACTAAAGATCAGTCCCCTAGAGGGAAAGTGGATGGTGCAGAAACGAGCGGAGCATGCTGAGGCTGCTTCTCGTCCCCCCAGACCGTCAGGCATGCAGGCCCAGAGTGTGACTGACCCGTCTTCCTCCACCTCTGCCATAGTGGCTGCAACACCAAGGCGGGTCGACAAAGCTGTTGGGACTGAGAGCCAACCCCACAAGAACTTTGGTCCTCAAGAGACTGAATTTTTGGAGGGGTTGGTGTCCTTGGTTCTCAGGGTTATTCAGACACACCAAGGACCGTCGAAGCTGAGAACATAACAGAGATTGCTGTATGCCTCTTCATCTTGTGGTACCTGCTTCTCAACCCTCACTTATCATGGTGTGCTCGCAGGCGATCCCGACAGAATTTTGCATGGCATGTACTTAGACTTACTCTAATTGAGGTGGTGCATCGTATTGCAATATCCCGGGTTCGTACGGAGTGGATGGGGTGAAAATCTTGAGCGGCATCCGATGTTGTATGGTGTCGAAAACATGGGCTAACGGCTTTCTGACACGAACGGTGGTCTTGATCGTGTTCTACTATGACCAAATCATAAGTGTGGTTCGAGCTCGACGTCCGCACCTCGAAGTTTCAAAGATACGATAGACAATCCCTCTGAGTCCGTCTCGAGACAGGCTCAAGTTGTGGCACCGATCATCGACATCCCCGACCAACTGCAGTCTCCCCGGCCAGTGGCACCACCCTCAGATCTCACTCATTTTTTGTTTACGGCGATGCCTGTATTGGGTAGCATGCCAGTGCCTACTTGTCGCAGCTAGGCACAAATTATCTTGTTACTAGGCCTCAATGTTGCCCGTTACCGCAGTTCGTCCGAGTCGCTGACTTTCCATTCGGGCATCCTTTCGTTTTTCACGCGTTTTCTCTTCCGGGCTTCAGTGGCATCGTATACGGAACTCGTTAGGCAAGATGTCTTTCATCATAAATCTTGCGACGACGCGTCTTCGTGGCCAGTTCATCCAGTCTCTGCAGAACGAGTTGAAATTACCTAGATGGCTGACATCAGTGAGTTTGTGGACACTCGGGATGCAAGTCACTCATCTCGCCTTTTCACAAGGGTCCGGTCCCGTATACCAATGACCGTGTACTCGACCTGCTCGGCCACCTTCGGGCCTCGGACGACGTGGCTCGTGTTGATCTCTGGGATCATACGGATCAGACTATTAACCACGACTTGCAGCAACGGTTGCACGTCGTGTTTAATGGTGCGCTTGCTGACTGTGCCAGGCTTCAGGCAGTGGTGGATGCAGAGAGACGAACACAGATACCATTTCCAAAGGAACCATTCCTCGCGCTACCTCGAATGCCTATCCGGAACTAGCCTCACGGTAAGTCTGTTCTCATCGTCTGATGCTTGTGTGTTACGCAGTGGCATGGCATTCATTCAGGGAGGGCACCTCGGTGGTTCTTCCACGCCATTTCAGCGGGGAGGCAATCCCGATCCTGAACTATATGAACAAGAGTTTCCATGTACCCACTTGTCATTTTCAATTTACGAGGAGATGCCTATCGGGAAATGTGGTTCCGACCTCGGACATGAACCCAGCTACGACGATGACGATTCTAGCAGCAGATCCGAATTATACGACCATTCTCCTCTCACTATGTCCGAGTTCCTTGATGCTTGCGAAAGGCCCGAGACACCCGAGGAAGTCGAGGAAGAACCAGCGGAGGGTGCTCTCTCGTCACGATTCAAAGCCTACTTTCCTGCATGTTCCCTGTCCGCGACTCCACCATCTGTCTGCCACATACCCGTTGTGTGTATGGCCGACAAGGAGCAACTCCCCCTATTGATGTTTAGTTTGCTCTATCAGCGGCGCGTATGGCACATTGCGGTCCCATTGATCGGAGTGGAGTTCTCAAAGTACGCTACGACGATCAGATTGTATGTGGGATGGCTCGGGGACGACCCGTCTTCTGGTCGTGTCCTGGTGAGCGATTTACCATTGTTTTGGTGTTTCTTGTCTGATAACCGATGTCACCCTGTTTAGCCACGCGTTCTCTCGGGAAGATGAGATCCCCAGTTACGTTTGATTTATCATCACCCTCGGCGGCTCTTGTGGTCTCTCAGCTTCTGTGCAGTCCGGAGTCGCACATATCTGGTGTCCGTGACACCATCAGGCACTCTGTGGGCACAGTTATCAGCGAAACACAAACACATTCGCCACTCTCTTGGGGGATTGATACCGATATCCAGGCGGAAGATTCTGTTTCCATTCTGGAAAACATCAACAATCGAGACATGATTATCGGCTGGGCTGAGAATCAACGGTATCCGGTGTACAAAGAGTGCGTCCCTGCATACCATCACCACCCCCTCCTTTATTTTCGGTTGTTCAAACCACTACTAGGACGATGTTTTCCCGCAAGCAAGCGAATAAGATCAGCTTGTAGGTTTTTTGGGTTCTGACATTTCTTACCTTGTCTCACTTTTGAAATCTGTAGACCAGGTCCTGCAACGTTGACGGCACTGCCACAGTAGTCGACCTCTGCGCAGGCAGCATGAGCCGGTGTTTGTGCCCCGTCGATGGATATGATTCATTCTTTGATGAAAAGGAATACAACATCCCCCTCGCTACTTCCATCAAAGGAGAACAGTTTGTCAATTGCGTGAGTCGTAAGGATCTCAGAATAAACATCGTTTGATTAATAGTTCACGTAGAGAGCTTCGAGAGAACCGCACGCATATGTGGATAGTGTTCCAACTTTTTATTCACGGTTATCGTGTTCCGCGTGAGTACGTGCGAAGCAGGTGACGGTACTTGCTCACCACAATTGCTCTGTAGGTTTGCTGCCACCATTGAGAAGGACGGCCATAGAGTTTTCCGCTGGTTGTTCGATCGTTGGGTAGTACCACGTTCACTTCCATCCGATTTGGAGTTCTGTGAAGAGTACAGCGCGATGACTGGCTTCATCTGACCTGAGACCTGGCACGTTAGAGTACGTATTTATGTATTGCCTATCTCTACTGAAATGCCTTACTATGCTTTCCAGGGCGACCTTCCATCAGTCGATGCTGCACTCGAGCCTTGTGTACAAGAACCACTGGAGGGCGTAGCCGCAATCAAGACCCGATCTAACGCAGTCAAATGTATTCCCGCGAAGGAGTTTCCTATCGATCTACGATTCCTTGGACAGAGCTTCTCCGCAATCTTTCAGGTATCACGCAGATCCCGTGAAAAGAAGGAACTTCGAGAGAACGTATACGAAGCGTCTTGGCGTCACGACCATGATCGTTTGCTGTCTGACTTCTTCATACGCCTCATCCAACCAATGCGAAGGTTACGCTGCCCATATGCTGACGGATGGTCAATCAGTTGCACATCTCGAAGATCCACTTGCCCGTCCAACGTATGTCTTTACTTACATCCGAGATACCGCTTCTGACATAAATGGTCATTGAAGTTTGGAGACTACTCTTCGCTTGCCGAGAAGTCACGATTTCGAATGGGGCGCCAGAGAAGAGCATCAGGAATCGATTGGGGAGCTGCTATCGCACCAAAGCGCAGACCTTCGAAGCTGGGTGAACAGCCGTGGTGGTGCCCGAGCTACATTCATCGGGGAGGGGGTGAATGCTGCACATGTCCTTTCTCAGTGGTTGACCTGGAAGCAAGTGACTAGTGCAGAGACGGAGACTCAGATGATTTCCAAGCTCGGTCAGTTTCTATCGACAGGACGATGCGACACATTGGGACGTTTGTTGGTTGAGCTCCCAAACGTATCGTCCGATCACGTCGACCACCTTCCGCTCGTTGTTCGCGCCTCTGAAAAAAAAAGGTGCGGGCAGAGAACGAGCCGAAGGCAAGGCTCCCACCGGCAGATTCAGGGCTCGGACTCGTTACAAGAACGAGGATGAACCATCAACCAAAACGTCAAGCAGTTCTTTGACCGTTCCCGATCTTTCTTTTGGTGCTGCAACGGGGACTAATGGATCCCGCTATACTGTGCCGTCATCCTCCTGCTCTCTTCCATGCCATCTTTCGATGAGGAACAAACAAGCCTTGTGGAATCCATGGATGGATTGGCTTCCAAGGTTCAGGACTCCGGCTCCGACCAGATGCCGCGGCCTTCGAGTTGCCTATCCTGGCCATCGAGTACAAGAGGGCATAGGACAGCGTGATGAAGGAAAGAACCAGGTCAGGATGTACCTCACAGCATCTGTCAAGTTCCTCCAGGCTATCGGGATCACGAACACTCCTGTATACGGTGTACAGACGATAGACCGATGGGCCAACCGTGGCTGTACCAGCTGCTGTGGCTCGGGACGACAGTGTGCGTAACATGTTCACGACCGGCGCAGGTAGTGATGACTTTCGTCCTCCTGCAGTTCATCTACCTGTCTACCTGTTTGAGAGGCTGGTCGAAAGGCTGGACATCTCGACGCCCCTGGGAGCTTGGCACTATGCAACGATACACTGCCGGCTCGCGCAACATCATGCCAAGGTCCTACAAATGAGGTTGGAAGAGATCAAAGAGAATTTGATCACGACGTTGCTCAGTGAAGGCAACCTGGCAGACAAATGGACAATGGAACCAAATGGCCAGGTTGAAAGCCGAGAACAGGGCGAAATCACAACCGCGGGACAAGGCGAGGAAAGACACCTGAAGCAGTGTAAATTTTTGTACGAGGACCATGACGCAAGCTGGCGATTGTTGATTAGTGTGGTGTATATCCATTGATATTCACACATTGATACCTGTATCATATTCGCGAGTCTTTGTGGATACAGACATGTACATGAACTTGTTCAGCCAGAACAACTGTGACGTTGAAGGCACCAATGTCATAGACGTTGCACACAGTAGTGAAAGTCGTGCCTTTTCTCAATGATACTTTTTTCTCCGAGATGTGGCACAGTGAAGACGTCCATTTCGCATCTGCCCGTGATACAGCACCGGAATGACGATGGGGTTACTTGAGCAATGCAATTTCCGAACTGCCACTATGTCCATACATCTAGCATATCCTATGTAGGTAGTGCAAGTTATGATGAGAACGGTCTAGACGATATGGGAATACAATAGTACATCGCCTTTCATAGCAATTCTACCAGGTCACCGGTGAAGCTTTCAAGAGTAAGGGAGTATCACGGAGTAACTCGAAGGCGGAGAGGTCTAGTGAGGTATGCATCGTTCTTGAAAACCGCCCAGTCATTGCTCGAAAACTGCGTTCGATCAGACACACTGGGATATCGCCTGCGATTATCCCAGTTCGGTTTCCACCTGTCCCAGGCACCTGGCGAAGGAGGGGTCCGAGCATGTTCGTCAATGTAGGCAGCGAGTTGTTCATCGCACGAGTCATGAAGCATGTCCGAATCCCAACTTTCCGCGACATCCTCGCCTTGCTTCTGCCAGTTATGGATATACTCGATCCAAGCGGTATCATCTTCAACGACTGTGTCATCGGTAACAGACGAAGAGTCA
>JBBPQE010000657.1:0-14503 GCA_038092335.1 Boletus vinaceobasis
AGTCGAAGGAGGTCTATGAGAAGATTACCACGGAAGTCAAAGATTACGCTGCCGTCATCAAGCTCACCACCACAGTCGATCAATGGCTGCGCGCGGATGTCAAGAGAGCGGAGGACCTGGCAGTTGAACTCGCAAAGAGAAACAAGGAGAACAAGGAGCTGCGACACCATCTCGTCACTCTCAAGGATATCTATACTCGGGCTCCCGAGCTGAAATAGATCTTCCAATCTGAAACCATCGAGATCCGGCGACGTTATGAGGAGCAGTCGGAAGTGCTCAAATCGGCCCTCGCAGATCGTCAGTCCCAATTGAACGGCGTGCAACGCTTTGTCGCTACGGCGGACGCATACGCGGACGAGATGATCACCCAGATGCTGCAGAAGCTCAACGCGGAGGTTCAGCAGACCACCACATTCATGGCCGAGTGTATGGTAGGGGAGATCCGGCCCCGGGCCGCGAAAATGACGAATGAACAACTCTCTGCGGTGCGAAGGATTGCGGAGTCCATAGGCCAAACCTTGGTGGACTGCTTAGGGCGCGATGACGTGGCCCTGTTTCTCCCAATCGCGTTTCAGGCCTACATTACGTACTACCTGCGCTCGCTCATTTCATCGTGGACCCTGGAGAAAGGGTACAACAACCTTATCAACAAGACATACGAACAACTGCAGAAATCAGGTGAGAAATTAAGTTTCGAATATCAACGATTTTTCCGCTGACGGTAGCAACTTTGGTTAACAGAGGCGCAAATGATATCAGGGCGCTGGCGATCTCTCACGCGCACCTATATCACCCCCGCCTGGATGAGCGACCCAAAACCTCTCATCTCAGTTACTGTGGCAGGACTTTCCGACATCGTTTTGGTGGCGGGTTGCGCCCCCTCTCTTTCCGCCGCAAGGTCGCAGGTTTCATCCAAGTTTGGGGAGAAGGTGTCATCCATCATGTCGATCGCTGGGCAGTTCGGTAAAATGATCGGGGAAGTCGTATCGGCCGATTTCGAAGTCGTGGCTATTCGTCCCTTGGAGATGTTTAAGGACACCACGATGGAGGAGGACGTAGACGATTACGACAAGGGACAAGAAGTGGCAGGTGGAACGGCAGCGAGCCAGAAAGTGTTGTGCTCGACTCAGTTGGGGATGACGAAGCGGATGCAGCTGGAGTCGGGCAAGAGCGATACCTTGCCGGTGATCAAGGTAAAGGTCGTTCTTGAATCCTTCCTGGATGGTTAGGTCTAGTGCATGGGGCTATCGACCCTGAATGGGGTTTATCTGCGTGTGATTGATTCGAATCCATTGTATTTTGTATTGTGACTTGTATCTTGACCGTGACCAGAGTTGTTTTGCGCACAGAGGCTCGGCGCTGCTGGGTCCGCACGATGTTAAATTTTATTGTCACTCGTAGGCCTGACATCAAAAATTATCATCTATGACTTGACAGCGAAATTTAATGTCTGGCGATGGACATTACAGTAAATAGCAGCATCCATGACTTCAGCGTCTCAGACACCGATTTATAATGATTTTACTATTCACAGTGAGATTTCCTACCTTTGCAGCAATCTCCAAGGAATCGTTGTTAATACCAGGATGAGTGTCTATCACAAAAATCATAATCTCCCGTACTACGATCATCAAGTGACAAGTTGGGGTACTCAATACAGGGCTAGACCCGAAGGGTAGAGGACGACGTGGTGCGAAACAGTCGGTGACAAAGTCGGTGATACCAGCGGCTGCAAGAGCTGAGTGGGGCAAAAATCGACGTTCAACCCCAGCACCGTGCTGATCTATCCCAAGCACCACTGCCTCCACGGTGGCAGTGGCTACATATGAGACTTACCACTTCATGTGGACAAACCGTGCGAGCAACAACCCCCTTCGCAGACTAGGACAGGCTGCATCATTAGTGGATCGCAAATGGTTGTGGAGAAACCAGGACGATAAATAGCAATGGAACGGAACACACGGAGCGCCAGACATGACTAGAGGCGGTACAGCTGGAACCAGAACCGCAGAAGCAAGCAAGAAAGGGGTGAATTGAAGCCTGAGAGCGTAACGAGTACTCGGAAGGGAACAGATGCATCCACTTTTATGCGTTCAACAGTAAGTCCCCCCCACAGCGTAAGCAATAGATAAATACAAGGGAGCGTATAATAAGTACCGATCCGTTTCCCCAAATGCATAAACCACCCAGCCGATTCCTTAGTTTGAAGAAGCTTCTATTGGTACACAACCGTGACGGTTTCTCCACTGGTCGAGGAACTGGTCAGAAGTTGGTTGTTCTGCACAATATCCGTGATCCCGGCATCCGAACCGGGGGTATAGGTGACCCAACCGCTCCCATAGCCCACTGCATCCGTAAACGTGATTGTACCAAAGTCAGCAAAGGGTACAGTGGTGGAATTGCTACCATCCATCACTGTGTAATCTTCAACTATCCATTCCACACTCTGGCCGCAAAGGGGAGCGGAGGAACTGAGGGTTTGAGACGCTTCCTGGCCATTAGTCAGACTCTTGACCGAAACAGTACCATCAGTCAGAGAGGTAGTGGTGATCAAGAAGCTGAGTGTATCTCCAGCAAGGACACTGATGTCTGGAAACGTCACAGAACCATTGGGAGACCACTCGTAGAACGCTGTTCGTGAAAGAAACAGTGAGATAAATGTGAATATGCGGTTCAATGCCACCCTTACCAGAATATGCAGGTCCATTGTCTCCGATGTTCATCAAGACACCGGTCTTTAGAACAACTGAGCAAATGCCACCGTCGATTCCGATCCAGGCGGCAGCACCAACACCGTTCGAACCCGAAATAGTGGGGACGGTAATTGTCCCGATAATATCAGTGAATGTTCCCTGTTAAAACGGGATGAGGGTGAGATCGTGTGGAATCACGGGCTGCTAGGAAGATGTTACAGACATCACCCGCAGTCACCACGGCGCCAGCCCAAATACCGTTCTCCGTCCCAGCGACAGCAGCCCGCTCTAGGTTGTTGACTCGGGGGGCAGTGTGAGAGCCCCCACGACGGCGAGCAATGGGAGTGCCTGCACCAGAACGAACAGCCAGAACCACAGGGGCGAGCAATAAGCTAGTGAAAAGGGCGTTGAGGAGCATGATGAATGTATAGTGGAGGGATTGTCGAAAGAATGGGAGCCTGGGGATGAAAGAACGTACCTCTGTGCTTTATACGTTTTGTTCATCGCCCGATGTTCGTATTAGCGGCAAGTGTGCGGCCCACAAGACTCACCACTGAGCTCGGACGCGAAAAGGCACAGTTTCGAATTTGAGGTTCCTGTCAGCATTGGGGCAACCGCTGCTGATGAGAAACCGTCTGTCGCCTAGTGCTTGTTTTGGAACGATTGCCAAGTTGATGTCAAGGGCCTCAAGACGTTCCTCTCCTGATAGCCGTCTTCTGGCGATCACAGCTCTCCAATGGCCCGTGCACTAAGCGATAACGTTGTGCAGCAGTACTGTCTTGTAAATTGGATAGCACAGGTTTGGTTGCTTTTAGTAAGAAAACCTTGCCTCTTGATGATTTGGACTAACTTGGGTGAATGTTGCTGTTAAACGACGTTCAAAAATTTCAGGTAACAAACTGTCCATTGCGGCGTTGCCCCAGTAACTGTCTCGGAAATGGCGACCACAAGTACTGCCGAAGAGCACCGGCAAGTAAAAAAACAGGAAAGTGATTAGAGTACTCTGGATTCTAGAGAAAGTGGGCCATTAATGACTGTGAATGGCAATATCGGATGGACTGACTCGATCTTCAATGAATGTCTTTCGAACAGTCTCAGCCAACTCAACCCTGACTTGCACTCCCCACTAGTGTTGCCACGGTTTCAACTTGTGGCCAGCTCTGAGTCGTTAGCTGAATACCGGTCAGCTGGTGCCGAACCGCTTTTTCCCACATGGCTTGCATGCTGGCAGTGGTACCGAAAGAGTGTTTGAGTGCCCCGTTACCATTACAGCTAGTGATGTACAGGGCCTGGGCCAGGGCTCAGAGCCAAAACATGGAGCAATCATAGTATACAACACTCTGACTTTTGGTACACTTTTTGTACACTTTTTAGTACACTTTTTGGTACACTTTGATGTATGCTTTACATATGTATGCCTTTTGGTATACTTTTGGTACACTTGGAAGTACATACACTTTTACACTAATTAATTACTTACAGTATATACTGAGCTACTGTATGCTTAAACTGTGCTTAAACCAATGATAATGATGACCTCATGGATTTTGAAAACAATTGCTTATATTATAGAATACTCAGTTAGTCACTGAGTATAACAAAGTGACAATTTTCATTTTCTTGATCTTATCTTATTAAGCCACATGATTATCTAATCTCACAACATAGATGTGGACTTGTAACTTTTCTTTCTTCTTTTCTTGTGCTCACAAACACTTTCCCTATTTAGTTATATTCATGTTCTCATGAGATCTCATCTCATTCCCACATCCAGTCCTTCTTTTCATTTCTGCATTATGCTTCCATTCTTTCCCATGGTAATCACCATGCTATGCTTCTCTTCCATTCTGCCAAACCATATGTGTGCATCATGTTTTTAATTACCATTCCCCTATGTACCTATGTAGCTATATAGTCACATGCACAGCTTGGTCTGTGTGCATATGCCAATACTATATAAACCCTGTGGATGATGACTGGCATCCCCAGTCTAGTTCACTTGGTCATTTCCCTCAAAGCCAGTGTTACAATGTCTCATTCCTTCTTCCATCAGTAGTGTTCAGTCAGTGATGCTTGGTCATTGAACCTACTCGTTGTAACAAAGTGACAATTTCTTTTCCTTATCTTATCTTGATCTTATCAAGCCATGTGATTATCTAATCTCACAACATAGACGTGGACTTGTAACTTCTCTTTCTTTCTCTTGCACTCACAGATGTTTCTTCTCCATATAGTTATATTCATGTTCTCATGAGATCTCATCTCGTTCTCACATTCATTTCCATATGTCTTCTTTTCATTTCCACTTATGCTTCCATTCCACTTCCATGGTAATCACCGTGTATGCTTCTCTTCCATTCTGCCACACCTCATGTGTGCAGCATGTATTTAATCTCCATCTTCATATGTACATATGTAGTAGTGTACAGCATGGTCTGTGCACATTATGCCACAGTATATAAACCCCAAGGAGCCCACTGGACGTCCTCCAGTTTGGTTCTCTTGGATTCTCCCCTTAAAGTCCTTGAGCCTTGCTCAATTCCCTCATTTCTTTATTGGTTACAACGTGTGCAGCCTAGAGAGGCCTAGGGCTGATCTTTTACAAAGTACAACTTCGAGGTTATTTCACTTGTCTATTTCATTGATTCCTGACTAGGCTTAGTCAGTAGACTGGTGACCAGCCCATCCAAAAGAGGATGTGCTGAGGTGAAGCATTTCATCAATAGATGGACTGATAAAACTGGTTGTGGTGCAAGGGGGTTAAGTGAGCTCCACTGACCATGTGACTCCTTTGCCCATCTTTGGACTATCCTTGATCTTTAATCCCTCGGCATTGCACTGGCATGTACTGTAGCTAGCTCATAGATAACTAGTTGTTCACTTACATAACTAACTCAGCTACCCGGCCTTGTATGCGATCGTAAAGTATCTGCTAGCACCCATGATATTATGGTTGACCCAGGTAGGCCCAGCTGTAGACTTAGGTAAGTGAGGGGAACTAAGACAAGGAGCTACTGGTGGTACTCAGCAGTGACAAGAGTAGACCTTAGCAAGAATGATTCCTCTTGCTTCAAGAAGGTTTCAGTTTAAGGGGGTTCCTTAACAAGTTCTGTGCATAGTTATACTAGCATGTAGGTTCAAAGGTTCTCCCTAAAGAGAGTTCCTTAGATTCAAAGTGATCAGTGGAGCATTGACTCAAAAGTATAACAAAGTCTTATAGAAATCCAGGGGAGTTTGAGGATACAGTAGATTGCTAAATAGGAGGAAATCCTAAGTAGGTCTAAGTTAGGGAACTCGTTGTAGTAAACTTGAAGGTTTATATATGTGAGTTTTATGATGACTAAGCAGAATGTCTTAGAACCATGTAGAAGGTGAAAGAATGTTCTAAGATGTTGGTAAGCGAAAGTCCCTGAGGACCTTAAAATGTTGAGGAAGTCTAAAGAACATTTAAAGGTGGGAACCTGAGGAAAGGTTATGGAAAGTGATAGAATGTTAGGGAACATTCAGATGAAAAGATAATACAAAGAGAAATCAATTTGGCGAAGTACGTCACCGGGTTTTGTGAGAAAGGTAGATATGGTTAAGAAAAGAAGAAAAGAAAACATTAGGGGGTACCACAAATCATAACATTACCCCATTTTTACAGTACAAGTCCATGACGAAGTATCTTCAATCATAGGCTGCAGGGGAGCCAGTGATGTTTTCCCAGGCTGTAGCATCATAGATATCGTCATTTTCATTGACAGGGGAGGGGGAATGACAACAACAAGTTGTGCAAGGAGGAGGAGAAGGGACTCTCTGAAGGAAATGTTGAGAAGATGAGGATGAATGGGAAGAGGAGGAGTTAGACCAGGTGTTCCTCCAAAGAGGACAAAGACATTGGGAATGATTGGGGGCTATTACGATTCAATGGTACCCCCCCTATCTTTTTCTTCATATATGCCTTTCTTTTCTTGCAAAACTCGGCAACGTACTTTGCCGATTAACCGTTTCTCTTTCCATGATTTCTGAACGTTCTCTAACATTCTACCTACATTCCATAGTATTCTTCAAGTTCCTACCATTGACGTTCTTCAGATTTCTATAACATTCTTCGGTCCCGAGAATCTTCACTTACCAGTGTTCTGGAGTATTCTTTCACGTTCTAAACTTCCAGAACATTCTGCTTAGTCATCGACAGACTCCTATATATAAACCTTCAAGTCCTCTATGAGGATTTCCCCAACTTAGACCTACTTAGGATTCCCTCCTACTTAGCAATCTATCCTCGTCCTCAAATCCCTTGGATCTCTATGAGTCCTCGTTGTACTTTTGAGCCGATGCTCCTCTGATTACTTTGAACCCAAGGAACTCTCTAGAAGGGAGAATCTTTGAACCAATGAGCTAGTATAACTGCGCTCAGAACTCATCCAGGAACCCCCTTGGACCGATGCCTTCTTTAAGCAAGAGGAACTATCCTTGCTAAGGTCATCCTTTGTTGCTGCTGAGTATCCTCAGTAGCTCCTCATCCTAGTTCTTCTTGCTTACCTAAGTCTACGGCTGGTCCTACCCCGGGTCAACCATAACAGGGGCCCATTGAAGACAGATGGGGCATTGGTAGAGATCACATTGATCGCATAAGTGGCCAAGATGTTGGCAGATGAAACAGATGTGGTTGAATTGGGGATGAGCACAAGGAAGGGCAAAAGTTCCATTGCCTCCAGTCCACATGGAATCAACTTGTTCAAAAAGATTGAGTTTGTTTGGGAGTAAGGGAGAGGACAAGGCAGATGGGGTGGAACATATTTAAGGTGACATCAGCGGAGATAGGGTGGTGTTGGAAAGGATGGTGGAGTGGTTAAGCTCAGTGAGGTAGCAATCAATGTCTTTGATGAATTCTAGCATTCCCATTTGATAGAGGGCAACAGATAAGCCCGCTTGGATTTCTCGTTGGATTTCTTCAATAAAGATGCTGGTAAGGGACATGTGAGCATCATTGTAAAGATGGTCTGCAGCAAGGCAGAGGCAGGTGGTCTGAAGATATACCCTTTGAAGAGTGTAAAAGGGGGATCCCACATCCAGGTAGGAATCAAGAAGGAGAGCAATACAAGAGTCAATCAGGAAGGAATGGAGGTGTTAAATATCGTCGCCAGTGGAGAAGTCCTCATGCAATCTGTGAGCAAAGGAGGGAACATCAATGGAGTGTATGCTGGATTGAATGGTAGAAAGGGAAACAGGAGGAAAATCTACAAAAGAGGAACATCTGTCCCAATGAGAGGAAGGTCCCCAACCAGGGATAGCAGTGTGAGGGGTATCATTAACGATGGGAGCTTCTTTGATGGTAACACGGTCGATGAGAGGGGTGTTCTTGACTAGGGTGACATTAGTGGTAAGTGAGGAGACAGAGAAGATTGATGGCATAGTTGAAATGGTGGGGGTAGAGGTGACAGTGTTGGGAGAAGGGAAGTGGAGGATGATAGCCATTGTTTTTGAAGTAGAGTTTGTTAGGAGTGATTCCTGGTTGAAAAAGTGGAGGGGTGAAGGGTTTTATATTCCTTCAAAGTGGACTTAGCATGTTTCAAATCCTGCTTGGGTAACCAGGAGTCTTCTTCAGCGGTGTATCCCTTTCATCAGATGAGATAGGAATGGGAAGACAAGGGTCCACAGTGGTGTAATATCCACTCTATTTTGAGTTCTTCTTCTCCAATGATAAGGTCAGGTGGTGAAGCAGGGAAGTTCTTTCCGTGAACATCATTTTCACGATAGGGTGATAAGAGGGAAGCATGAAACATGGGATGGATCTTCTATGTGGAGGGAAGGCAGAGTTGATAAGTGATTAGGGAAAGGACTTTTGTGACGGTAAAAGGTCCTTCTCGTTTCAGGGCAAACTTTGGGTTGGTGATATGTTGTTTGAGGTTTCTGGCTTCGAGCCAGACTTTGTCTTCTTTAGAGAATGGGGAGAAGTTTCTACTAGTGCAGGCAGCCATGGTTTATCTGGTGAGTTCATGGGCAGCAAGAGCCTTATTGTGAGCTGCAGTGAGGGACTTTAGGTGGGATTTGACAGCAGAAATGGAAGAGTTGGAGATAACCAAAGGAAGGGCACAGGGTTCATATCCCATCATGAGATAGAAGGGGGATTTGTTGGTGATGGAATGAGGGCAGTGATTATGGGCAAATTTGGTGTGGGAGATCTGATTGGCCCAAGATGTTGGGTTACTGCCGCAGAAGATCCATAAATAGGTTTCGACTTCTTGGTTGACCCATTTAGTTTCTCTGTCTGATTGGGGATGGTAGGTGGTGGAGAGGGACAAATCATAGTTGAGGAGTTTTCCAAGTTCTTTAGCAAAGGCAGAGGCGAACTGGGGGCCTCTATCAGATATGACTTTGTGAAAGAAAAGAGTGGTGACACCTTCTGCAGTGATGGTTTTCTTAGTGGGACAGAGAATTACCCCCTTTGTAAGCCCATGGTCGGCCATGACCAACAAGCTATGAAAACCAGAGGACAGGAGTAGATTGGTGATGAGATCGCAAGAGATCTGTTGACACATGGTGCATCCTTCAACATACTTTCAAACATAAGTGGCAAGTCTGGACCACCAGAATTCAGCAGCAACAAGTTGGCAGATTTTGAGATATCCAGGATGACCTGCAGTCTCATGGCATGGCATCGTTGAAGGATAGAGTGGTGGAGGGCATCATCGGAGGGAACATAAACATGACCCTAATAGGTGAGGATACCAGCCTCATATTGCCAGTCAGCAAGACAAGAATGGAAAGAGGTGGGTATTTCATTCTGCATAGATTGCAGGGCTTGAAGGACAAGGAGGTCATCAGAAGAGGCTGATTGAATGCAGTGGAAAAGGGCAATGTCAATAACATTGATGAACAAGGAAGGAGGAAGAAGTGTGACTCCCTTATTGTCAAGGTCAGATTTAGGAAGGAGGTTGGGTTGGCATGATAGTGCATCTGGACTGGCAAGGAGCTTTCTGGGAACATGGATCATTTTCAAATTAAAGTCAGAAAGGTCCATGAGCCAGCGAGCCTGGTAGCAATTCAGAAGTTGTGGTGAACGGAGGTAGGTAAGATTCTTATGGTCAGTCAAGACCTGAACAGGAAAGGGAGATCCGTGGAGATAGTGCCTTCAGAATTTGAGGGCTTAAAGGACACTGAGAAGTTTTCAGTTGTAGATGTTGTAGTTTCATTCAGCAGGGGAAAAGAATTGAGAGAGATAAGAACAGGGGTGCCAATCTCTGTTTGCATTGGTCTGAAGGAGAATTCCTCCAGATGTGAATTTGGAAGCATCAGTGGCAATGGCAAAAGGGGCAGTATGAAGGATGGGTCCAAGGAGGAAAAGGTGTTTGAGAGTAGCAAAGGAGTCTTGGCAGGTGGATGTCCATTGCCAAGCATGATCCTTTTTAGTAAGGTCAAGGAGGGGGCATGCAATATTGGAATAGTCGGGGATGAAGTGGCAATAGAAATTGGCAAAGCCAAGGAAGGAGTGTACATCCTTAACTTTAGAGGGGGTGGGCCAGGATTTAATTCTGTCAAGCTTGACGGAGTCCATGGCAAGTTGACCAGGCTTTACGATCATTCCAAGGTAGTCAACTTCATTGACAGTGAAGCAATATTTCTCTAGTTTGAGGTGGAGATTGAGTTTGGTCATCCGTTGGAGGACATGTTTTGTTCTTTCCTCATGGGTTTTCTTGTTGGGGGATAAGATAAGGAGGTTGTCCATATAGATGACTAATCATCCTTCTGCAATTATATCACAGAATGAGTCATTCATGAAATGTTGGAAGGTAGCGGGGGAGTTAGTGAGGCCAAAGAACACGATTGTGGGTTTAAAGAGTCCTTTGTGGATGATGAAGGCAGTCTTTCATTGATGACTGTCTTTGATTCGGACATTGTTGTATCTCCATCGGACATTGAACTTAGTGAAGATGTTAGCTCCTTTGAGCTTATCGATGAGATTGGAGATGAGGGGAAGAGGGTAGGTATTGCAAACAGTATGTTTATTGACATATCAGTAATCTTGGCAAGGAAGTAGGCCTCCATCTTTCTTTTTGATAAAGAAAAAGGGAGAAGCTTGAGGGGAGTTAGAAGGGCGAATCTTCCCAGCAGCAAGGTTTTTGTCAAGGAAGTCTTTGGTGGCTTTCTGTTTGTCAGGAGAAAGAGGGTAAAGTTTCCCTACTTTAGATATGAAGATTTCATTGAGATTGATCTCATGGTCATAGGGTCTAGAGGGGGAAACATGGTCTATGGCTTCTTTTGAGAAGACAGTGGAGAATTTGGAGGGAAGAGTGACTTTTGGCTTAGCCTTTTTGGCTTCCATTGTGAGTTGGGTGGCCTGGGTAGGATGGACAATGATAGGGGAACCTGAAGGGATAAACCTAGATCCGCATCTGATGATTCGATGTATGATTCTATTGTCGTTTACTCAGATGAGGTATTGTTTCTCAGTTTCCCATTGATTATACCCCCAGAGGTGGTAGTTGGAGATAGAGTTAACGTAGGTGTGTTTCGGTGGTTTGGGAAGGGTTTTCCGAAAGTGGGTATTATGTCAGGAGGTATCAGTGGTATGGAAAGAGAAGAGTTCTTTTGATTGATCAATAGACTCTTTCAGGGTGACTGTTCTGTTGGTCCAATCAATTATGGGGTTGGCCATACGAAGCTAGGGAGTTCCAAGGATTATGTTATTCTTCCTGAGGGACATAATATGGAAGGTGATTTTCTGAGTGATTTCCTCTATATTGAGGAAGAGGGTAGATATAAAGCGGATGGCACCTTTCGTATTATAGGTATTGTCCACATTCTGAACTTGGATTGGAACCTTAAGTTGTTCCATAGGCAATCAGTGTTTCTTGATGAAGTGGTAGTCAATGCAAGAAATATCAGTGCCGCTATCAATAAGGATGTGGGTTTCAACAGTTTCCATCATATGCAAGGGTTCAATGACTTGGACAGGGATTTGGATTGATTTAGTCAAAGACACTATTGTTACAGAGGAGCATATGGGAGAGGAGGGAGAGACTCACATCAATCGAGACTCTCATTTCAAAAATCTGTCTGGGAAAAGAGATCCTTTTCACAGCCTCTTCTTTATCTTTATCTTCTATTTCTTCCAACTTGGGAAGTTCTTCTTCGACCACCTTCTTGACCTTTTTCTTTGGCTCAGAAGGGAAGATGGGGCATTTGTTGGATATATGTCCAGCAGTATGGTATTGGAAGCAGAGCCCTTTCTCCATGCAACATTTTCTTTCTTCGGAGGTGAGTTTGGGGATTCTGATAATGTTAACATCCATGGCATCAGAGTCTCAAATTTTTGGTGGGGGTTGATATGAAGGGCGGTTGGATTACTTGGTAGGGTTGGCAATTCCCTTCACTCTTTCCCATTGAGTGGTGAAATGAATGGCAAGTTCTTGCCATTTCTTGATGGTGGTGGGGACAGTTTCCATGGCCATAATCTTATTCATGAGTGTAATGGGAATGCCCTTCTCAAAGTTGTTGATAAGGACATGTTCCTCATTGACATTGGTGATGGTGGCTTTGCTTTTGAAGGTGGAGATGTATGTTGAAAGGGCAGGATCATAAGATCTGTCTTTCTTCTTTGTCATCCTCATATCAGATAGCCAGTTGAGAGCTTTCCCAATCATGTCTTGGTGTTTGAAGGCAGTTTTGAACTCTTTTATGAAATCTCCAAAGGTTCCTAGCACAATGGTGGTGCCAACAATAGCAGCTTGTTGATAAATAAGGGCCCAGGTGAGAGCTGACCCTTTCTTCATGTAAGAAAGCACAAAGGTGATCTTCTTGGCATCAGAGTTATAGATGTCTTTGTTTACTTTTAAGTAGAACTGGATGTTATGGAGCCTGAAACAACCTTAAAGACTATAAGGGAATAGGTCCTAGGCAGGTCACTGAACTCAGGGAGGAAGGGATCTTATGGAGGGACTTTGTCTCAAGGGTAAAAACCAAGAGAACCAAACTGGAGGACATCCAGTGGGCTCCTTGGGGTTTATATAGTGTCTAGCTATTATGCACAGACCAAGCTGTACACTACTACATATGTACATATGGAGACGGAGATTAAATATGTGCTGCACACATGAGGTGTGGCAGAATGTAAGAGAAGCATACATGGTGATTACCATGGGAAAGAAGTGGAAGCATAAGCAGAAATGAAGAGAAGACATATGGAAATGAATGTAGGAATGAGATGAGATCTCATGCGAACATGAATGTAACTAAATAGAGAAAAGAGTCTGTGAGCGCAAGAGAAGAAGAAAAAGTTACAAGTCCAGTGTATGTTGTGAGATAAGATAAATGCGTGGCTTGATAAGATTAGATAAGATAAGATCAGGAAAAAGATAAGGAGTGAAATTGTCACTTCATTACACTACCCCCCTTCTAGGGATCAACTTCCAGGTGATCATAGGTGTGTTCAGAAGATCCGGCCTCTATGAAGTTGACGTAAGGGTTAAATAAGCCCTTGAACTGGGCAAAAGTCATAGATAACTTTCAAGGTGCATTAGGGTGAAGAGAATGGAAGTCTTTGATAGCGTCTGGCATGCCCTTCAGATTCTCTGTAGGTTACCATGTGTGGTCCTCATCTGAGTACCCTCACCAATGAACGAGATATTCAAGCTTTCTGCATTTCAAACGTGAGTCGACTATGTAATCAACTTCCCATTCGACGTCATGATCTTCCATAACTTCGACTGGTCCAGGTGCAACCACAGGTTGACCCATTAATCTTTCTTTGTAAGGTTTTACGCGAGAAATGTTCACAACCGGGTGAATTTTCATAGATTTAGGCAATTTGAGCTTTACGGCATTGGTGCTAACCATTTTGACTACAGCGAAAGGTCCGATAAACTTTTCAGTAAGCTTCTTTGATGCATGTGTCAAATGCAAGTTGTCTGTAGATAACCAGACTTTATCGCCTGGTGAATATACCGGAGCGTCTGCTCAGTGTTTCTTGGCTTGAGCTTTCATTCGCTCTTGAGCCTTTAATAGATTATTTTTAGTTTCTTCTAAAGTATTTGCCATGTCATCGACAAATTGGTCAGCAGCTGGTGCCTTTCCAACATGCTGTTTGTAACGAAGTGACAATTTCTCTCCTTATCTTTTTCTTTGATCTTATCTTATCTAATCTTATCAAGCCACGCGTTTATCTAATCTCACAACATACGCTGGACTTGTAACTTTCCTTTCTCTTTCTCTCGCGCTCATAGACGCTTATAGATATATTCACGTTCTCACGAGATCCCATCTTGTTCTCATGTTCATTACCGTATGCACTTCTTTTCATTTCCATCTTATGCTTCCATTCCATTCACACGCTATGCTTCTCTTCCATTCTGCCACACCATGTGTATGCAGCATGCATTTAATCTCCATTCCCCTATGTACCTATGTAGCCATGTACTCTCACGCACAGCTTGGTCTGTGCACATATGCCAATACTATATAAACCCTGTGGACGATGGCTGGCATCCCCAGTCTAGTTCACTTGGTTCTTCCCCATAAAGACCTTGTGATATCTCCTCTCTTCTACCTCTTCCTACTAGGATCTTGTGTTGTGACCTAAGGATCTAGCTATTGATCTTTGTGGTTGTTTCACTTGAACTAGACTTCATCATCCTTACCTCACAAACGCGACTTCGCCGAACGAACGAGCAAGTGCGTCGATCCTAGACTCAAGTAGAAAACACGGACTAATAGTCGTCCAGTGTCTTTCAATTGGACTTCTCACCGAACCCTCCCTTCTCTACCAGCGCCTGATTGTCCTAACCGGGACATTGCTCCTCACCCACTCTACCATGCTATCGCGG
>JBBPQE010000658.1:0-14502 GCA_038092335.1 Boletus vinaceobasis
TGCAACAGATAATACTGGACGACTAGAATCGAACTGAGGAGTTCGAGTCCAGTGGCCAAGTTTATATAGCATGGGTAAAGACTGTGCTAGGGCTAAGGGTAGACCCTAAGGGCGTAGGGTATGACGTTGTGTGGGAATAGGATGAGTAAGGTAAGTATGTAATGACGTCATGGGTATGCGATAAGGATCTGGACCAACGGTAATTAAATGAATGTGTATACCGTGTGTTGGTCTAGAGTCGGAAGCCGGACCGTAGGGTCTAGGCAGAGATAAGGGATAAAGTGAAGGTAAGGTTACCACGATCACATGTGGGTCATTCCCAGGGTCACGTGATGCGATAAGATAAGATAAAAGTGAAAAGAGATAAAGGTGTAGGGGCATAAGGGGCAACCCCACCTTTAAGGGGGTACTAAGGCCGAAAAAGTAAGATAGCGTGTAAGATCACAACATTCCCTTTCATTTGTTTTTTCGCTACCTTTTGTACTTTCACATGAGAACATAGACATTGATTGAAATGTGGTGACATGCAAACAATCTAGTGCATTACGGACAAGAAGACACTAGTGGTGGACGGGCGAACACGGTTTATATACAAAGAAGGTAGTTGCAATCACGAATCACAAACAGAATTGACTTGGACTTGCATGAAGCCACTGTGACTCTATTTATTCTCCTCTGTATGAATATGGCATGCGGGATCTGGAACTGCAGCCCTGCTCAGCGCTCTGGGATAGCTGTTTGGATAATCATAAGCTTCAGCGTTGGAGGGGCCTGCTATCATAGCATCTGGGAATGGGGCCCTGCGTGCAGTGTGAAGATTTTGGGGGGGTCGTTTTCCAGGTTATCTGTGATAGTAGTAACCAGGGCCATTGTACATAGGACCACCATTGTATCTGCCTTGAACTTGAGCACCCGGGAAATAACCATCCTGGTGTGTCAGATTGTTCATCTTAGGGAATGTGCCCCAGTGAGGATAACCCATGAAAGGCCCTGCATATCCTTGCATTCAAGGATCAGGTGGACCATACCAATCACCACCCATGAACGGGACATGCTCATTATAGTCGCCCTGGACCCCATCATTCCCTAAGAAACCCTGCCCAGGTGAAAACTGTGCGACGTAGGCATGATGTTCGTGAACCATCAGAGGAGCATTGCGAGGTTCATGTACAGGAGGTGATTCAACATCTGCTGTGCCACAGGGGTCGAGGGAGTGGAAACTGCTATCCAGTGCATGATTCTTGTTGGGGACGTGGTCTTCCTCGCTCATGTTGGGAACACGATCATCCTTGTATTTGCTGGCAGCGAGGCCCTTTTCTACAGCCAAAAGGCTTGCTGATGACGTGGAGAGTGGCTCTGTTTCCTCCATGGTCACGGAGGCATCTTGGGCTCTCGTCTTGACACGGAGACTGAACAGATCGTGATCATCATCTTGGTTAGCTATGGGAGGGCAGTCTGCCTTTGTCATGAGGCAAGGTTTAGGAGGTTCACCTTGGGAGGGGACTGGCATGATAGGAGGAGGTTGTATGGAATTGGAAACAACAGGAATAGGCGCAGATGCCATGGATGGTATTGGGGTAGAAGCAGCAGCAATAGGCATGGATGTCGTGGATGTCGGAGTAGGAGCCTTGAGCATGGGTACAGTGGAGGGAGCAGAGTCATCCACACGCCTGTCCTCGCAATCAGGCTCAGTGATCTTGACATCCACAGGCCTATCTTTGCCATCGGGCTCAGTGACCTTGACATTCGCAGGCCCTTCTTTGCGGTTGGGCTCAGTTATCTTGAGGCTTGTTGAAGGTTTGTTATCGCTGGTTCCTTCGTCTCCAGAGGAAGTTGGAGAGATGATGATCCATTTTTTAGTACTTGTTCTATTATGGGCACTCGCTTTCCTTTTTCCCTTTGACACAGAGTTGGAGGTGAGTTCAATGACCACACGCTTCTTGACTGCATGTGGGGAGATGTCCACCTTGGACTTGCGCTTGCGCAGCAATGGCTCAGCTTTGGCCTGCGAGAAATCATTGTCCTGAGCTGCAACACTAGATCCTTAGGTCACAACACAAGATCCTAGTAGAGAGGAATAGAGGAGAGGGAATATCACACGATCTTTGCAGGTAAGAACCAAGTGAACTAGACTGGGGATGCCAGCTGTCGTCCATAGGGCTTTCATAGTATTGGCATATGCGCACAGACCAAGCTGTGCGCAGAAGTACATGGCTACATAAGTACATAGGGGAAACAGAGATTAAATACATGCTGCATATACATGGTGTGGCAGAATGGAAGAGAAGCATAGGACGGAAATGAAAAGGGAATTATATGGTAATGAGTGTGGGAACAAGATGAGATCTCATGAGAACATGAATATAACTATAAGTGTCTGTGAGCGCAAGGGGAAAGAAAAGAAAGTTACAAGTCCACTGTTATGTTGTGTGATAAGATAATCGCGTGGCTTGATAAGATAAGACATCTCAGCTATTATGGTAGTTGCCTGAGTGCAAGCACATTTTTGCTGGGGCTGGACCTGCAACTCTTCGGTTGGGCGTGGAATTTCTTCAACTTCGTCGGACATATACAAATCAGTGGGAGGACATTGAGATTTGCCTTTGCCTTTCCCATTGCTGATTATTTCCATGTCAGAGTCTGATATTGAGAGGGTATTCTGAGAGGTCTGAGTTGGAGCCTTCTTCTTGATGTGCATTGCCGTGCTGGCCCCCCTTTGTGGAGCACCCTTGCGATCCATTTGCAGGTCAGCAAAGAGCCTTTGTCCAAAAGGATGGATGGAGTCATGTGCTGGTGTGGCACAGATGATCACAGGTAAATGAGAAGAAGTAAGGTCAGCTAAATGGATTACCTCAGTCCCATATCTTGCAAGAGAAGCAATCCAAAATGCACCCCTTATTTTTGGCACACACTCGAAGCATAGACCGTTCTCTGAAGTGTCACTAAATGCTACGATGAGGGCTGAGCACTCTAGGAGCATGAGATCTGAAATGCCCTTTGAACCTGCCTTCGTATGTGGCTGCCACTCCTTGCCAGGTAACATTATGCTGTCTGGAAAATTGTAACACACAACGGCACTTCTTGTGAGTTTGATGGGCATAGCTTTCCAAGAAAACAACTTTCCAGCTGCCCACTGGCACCCAGCTTTGACTAACAAAAAATGTGAGTGGAAAAGAAACCAAAAGGGTGTGAGATGACTTACCGAGTGCCCAAACAAACATACTGCATATGTGAGCATGATCCTCTCTCTCTTCATCGTCAAGAACCTCAAGAACCTCTTCATCCCTTTCCCCCTCTTTCTTCAATGACTGAGGTTCCTGAGTTTCTGCAGCAGGACCATCAAATGTCATCACAACATGGGCCAGTGATATATTGTTACTACATGGATTGTAAGCCATGGGACTAAGGAGGCTGTAAGACTACTTACTAAATATGAGCTTTGAAATGCCCAAGAATATCATTGTCGTTGGCACAGCATTGCTCCGAAAAAAACTTGACCTTGATCAGCAGCATGGAAGTCACCATAATTCTTACACTCACCTTCTCGGCAGCAGGTGTTGCATACACTGACCCAAGGGCGGTATCTTGATTGACAACTCCTCCGGCCATAATTAAGACGGCTTCGAATGCATGTGCCTTGGACATACTTGCAAGCTGAATGTTGTCAGAAATTTGTCAGAGAACATGTGATGCTAAAGTACTTACAGCCTGCATCTGCTGCTTCACCGATCAATAGAACAGAGCTTGGCATTAGGCAACCATTTTGTCCTCATCATTAAGCTCCTGTGCATCGTCAAACATGGTCAAGATCTGCTGCCAATTGTCTGGGTATTCTTCGTGAAACAGTTTGTAACACTGTGTCACTTGTTGATCTGTATTTATATGATTAGACTCCAATCATTAAACTGTCTCAGGTAACACACTTGGAGTTGCATTGATCAAGTCAGCATTCTGAACTGTAGCCATCTCCTGAGCCTTGTTTGCACGCCAGAATCTTTGGTAGGAATTTCATGGATGCCATGAGATCATTCAAGCGAATTGCTTCATAAAGCATTGAATGACTTGTGGCAACGGCATGTGAACTCGACCAGAAAGCACACTGAAGTTGTTGTATATATTTTGAAAAGCTTTGTCAAGAACTGTCGACGTGGTAGTCAGTGTTCTACCCACTGAAAATGCATTAATAGTACTGGATGAGGCTTCATCCTCTGCATGGTCTGCTGCAGCTACAACAAACGGGTTGGGTATAGGCCGTCATGGAGAGGGAGAGTTAGGACAGTTGGGAACATTGAAAACTGTTGCCCAACCCATAGTAAGAGATGCTGGAACAGGAGTGAGTGCATGGTAGTTGTGCTGGCATGGAGTATCCGCATCCTCCTCCACTGCTTCAGGTACTGTCTTGAGTGCTCCTGCCAGCAATGACTGAGGGTCACACAAGACCGTCTGGTGTTCCATTTGTGTCTGTTCAGCATGTCTGTGCACAGAAGCATTGGCAAGTGCAGTCTTCAGATCACAAAGCACTGGCAGGGGGCTTCAAAACAAAAGATTCAGCCGTTGGACAAAAAAAGGGATGTCGCACTCACCAATGCATGGAGATTGGATGCATGGAAGGGAGTCCCCACTGGAAGATACAGGAGGTCTGTTAGAAGCCAAAGGCCTCTCAACATCCTTCGAAGTGGGTGGTTGGTTTGCTGCCTCCACTAAACGTAGTCGACAATTGTGAGCTTGAAGTAAATCAATAGCCAACCCTTTGCTTACCAGGAGCATTCCCTTCATGAGGGAACAGGGAATGTTCTTGAATGCTGTTGTCAAATAACACGCTGGCACACTCAACATGCTGAGATTCTTCATCCATGGACTGGGGGGGTTCAAGCATCCAATGACGCACTTGTGCACCGCGCACAACACCAGAGTCTCACATGGTAGCATTCACCACAATGCGCAGTTGAGTTGGCATCTGAATTGGTGGAGATGATGGAGCACAGCGACCTCCACCAATCTGCTCCCCATCTGCCTGTTGCACATCAGGCAGCAATAAGGAATGCGGAGCGTCAGCAGAGGGTGTATGCAGGGGTTCCTCACAACAAGCCATCTACCATCATTGAGTATGGTGGAAACATATACATACGACAACCTGAACACATCTGGGTGAAATGAATTTCAATGTAGAGTACGGAACTGGGCGCTGGAGGGCTGGAAGGTGCCATTTTTTCAGGCATTAATGAGCCTAAATATTGTATAACCGCTTGACAGGACATAGAAGATTCTTCGATCGAAGTCAGTGCCAATCCTTCTAGTTGCCATAAATCACAGATTGGACACCCTAAGGAGAAGTAACCCATGGATTGCCCCATGTGAAACTGGAGTGTAGTGCAACTGAGTCCGAGTCCAATGTCACCAGTACCTTTAATGTTCATAGTTTTTCCCATACACTAGGTAATGCTCTGTCGTGCTAAAACTAACCAGCATTAGCTTGCTCCAGGTTTATGAGAGTCCAATAGAGATGTACTTAGGGAATATAAGTATAAGCGAGGCATACTTACTGGTAGTTGGTCAGATGGACGTGCCACTGGCCACAATGGTAAAGTATGACTAATAAGGTGGACTTTGCCAGGATCCAAATGATCAGCATTGAGTCTAATAAGCACTGCGACTGACGGTTAAATTTACAAGATTGAGTGACTAAGTACAAGTTAATGCAGACTTTTACTCCATCAGATCCTGCAGGTAAGTAGCCTCTGCCAGTGACATGCCACACACAGCAAGTTGGAGGGGAAATTGTTGGCGTGAAGTACTATGCCGAATGCGAAGGATGGTATCGATGCTTGTGGCAGTATAGCCATGAGCCACTAAGTAAGTAGCTGCACGATCGCCCAATGTGTGGGCATGGGAGGTGGTGTGTTGAGATGTGGAGGGGTGGTAATGGCTTTCAATCACTCCATGCAAAGTCCTGATGTGAACGTACACAATGGGTGCAGGTGGACCATTGTGATCTTGGTGTTGGATGTCAGACGTCAGGAGTGGCACAGCATCTATGTCTAGATCACTGGAATCTCCTCATAAGGGGAAAAAAAATGAAGATGGTAATTCAGCCACATGCTTGACTTCAGGTTCATGAATAAACAAAATACATACCCAAGGAGATGGTTGATGCCCTTGAGGTGGACTGCCTGCTGACAATTCATGGAGATAGACAGAGTTGATTGCTCGAGCTTGCTTCCAATGACTCAATTGATCTGGCCTGCAATGAGTTCATTGGGGCTCCTGCTGTTGAAACAAAAGGGTAAACGGGCACCCACAGTAAAAGTCTTGAAAATACCTTGTGTCATTAACTCAGCAGATGTTGCCAATGGTGGCATGTGAGATTCGAGGCCTTTCACAATGACAAACACCAAAGCCTCCCAGAACGATCGTGTGTGCTTCCAGCAAGGGCTTGAAAATGAGCCCTCGGATCTGACTGCACTTGCTCTACAAATGATCCTTTATCAGAAATCCAAGTAGCTCGACAGTGAACACACTTTGTTCGATGAATACCAGGAGGAGTGTCAACAGTAACCAGATAGAAATCATAGGTGTTATCAGAGAAAAAGCTGTGCACTGGTTGTGAGCGCACGAGTGCATCCACAACTTCTGAAGACATTGGCTCAGCTGGGAGTGAGGACAACGCTTCATGCAATACACGATAAAAGAGCTTTGGCCTCCTCTTTGGAAACACACTGAATGGCTATTGGTAAGGGCTTTGAAGCTCGCCCGCATTGTATGGCAGGGCTGGTGACTTGTGAGTTGGCAAATACATGTGACATCATTCAGTCAATACATACCAGGTTCGATACATCCCGGGATTGGTCCCACCAACAACAAGCCACAGGTAGCCACTGGAATCAGTCATCGAGATGGTGAACAGTGCAGCATGTTGAAGGGTGTTGGAGGGAATCCTTTTATTTGATAGCCTCTGAATCAGGCATGTGTTCCACCTGCCAACATGTGTTGTAGACGATCGTGATGGCTCCTAGGACCTAGTAGTAATTTCCACAACTAAATACCATGCCTGCTGTTACCACCTCCTTTAATTCATGCTCTAGTAGCCAGAGATCAGCGCTATAAGATTGGTAAATAACGTCATTACATGTACACATTCTACTTGGCATACTCAAGAATGTTCCAACACATCATAATTGGGGTTCACAGCGATTACTGAGCTCGGATACCACACATACATCCTTATACTATAGCTACTGGAATCTGAAGTACCAGAGTGTAAAGGTATTGCCTGAATTCTACCATGTCCTCCTCCTCGAGTCCTGTAAGATCACCTCCTTGAATGACAGCCACAATCTGGGCCAGTACCCACAAACCACAGTCCACTGTGTTTGTCTGAATGGGGATGAGCTAGATGGAGATATCAGAATGACATTCCCACAAGTGGATGGCAATGAAAATATACTGAGACAGGCATGGCCTTCCAATCACCTCCCTCCATGCACAGTTCGCCGCATTTTATTGTCACAATCCTTAAGAGGCAGGTTACCAGTTGGATGATATCCTAAGTTCATTCTATGGTTAGTTTTTTGTTTTCATGGATACAATCATACCTGAACTTCGTGCTTCCATGGGTGTTTTTCAGTGAGACTGTCAAATAATAGAAGACGGCACAGTTGAGAAGGATGGTACATACAACCTAATGACCCCAAGATGATGGATGGTGAATAGGAAGGATCCAAATGGGTTTATCCCAGTATTTCATTCTGGACATGTGGCACCAAAGAACCTTATCAGCAGCGTTGTATCGGACACAAGGAAGGTCATGCATTGAGAATATTGCAATGCGGGCGGTTTGGGCAGTGTAACGAAGTGACAATTTCACTCCTTATCTTTTTCTTTGATCTTATCTTATCTAATCTTATCAAGCCATGCATTTATCTAATCTCACAACATATGCTGGACTTGTAACTTTTCTCCCTTCTCTTCTCGTGCTCACAGACACTTATAGTTATATTCACATTCTCACGAGATCTCATCTCGTTCACATATTCATTACCATATGCACTTCTTTTCATTTCCGTCCTATGCTTCCATTCCATTCACATGATTATGCTTCTCTTCCATTCTGCCACACCATGTGTGTGCAGCATGTATTTAATCTCTGTTCCCATATGTACTTATGTAGCTATGTACTCTCATGCACAGCTTGGTCTGTGCACATATGCCAATAGTATAAAAACCCAGTGGACAACGGCTGGCATCCCCAGTCTAGTTCACTTGGTTCTTCCCTGCAAAAGGACCTGGTACATGACTCAGTACCTTTCTTCCCCCTACTCCTCGATTCCTCCGGTAGAGTCCAGTCAGTGACGCTAGTCATCGGACCTACTTAGTCTACTCCATCGATTCCTGACACAGCTTAGTCAGCCATAGCCAGCAGCGACCTAAGGACCCCATAGATTGAGCACTCCTTTTGTGGTTGTGTCAGGCAGAGTGGAATTGCGAATATAGAAGCACGGCACAGCCATTTATGCACATGTTGTTCAGACAGGAATTTGATCCTAAAATTTCAATATCTTTGGTTTTGAAGACCAATGCACCAAAACATTTGGCAGCAGGACAGACACGTTCTGTGATACTCTTGGAAATGATGGGTGTGTGGCTGGAAATATTGAGTGTGTCAATGTTGAGATTCTGGACGAAGGAGGATAAGCCATAAACATAAATTCATCATTAATGTCAAATGTACCTCAGGGACTTGCTGTTATGATTCAACGGTACCCCCCCTATCTTTTTCTTCTTATATGCCTCTTTTTTCCTACGAAACCCGGTGATATACTTTGCCAATTAACCGTTTCTCTTTTTCCATGATTTCTGAACATTCTCTAACGTTCTACCGACATTCCATAGTATTCTTCGGGTTCCCACCACTGACATTCTTCAGACTTCCTTAACGTTCTTTGGTCCCAAAAATCTTCCCTTACCAATGTTCTGGAGTATTCTTTCACGTTCTAAACTTCCAGAACATTCCGCTTAGTCATTGTAAAACTCCTGTATATAAACCTTTGAGTTCTCTACGAGGACTTCCCTAATTTAGACCTACTTAGGATTCCCTCCTACCTAGCAATCTATCCTTGTTCTCAAATCCCTTGGATCTCTATAAGTCCTCGTTGTACTTTTGAGTCGACGCTCCTCCGATTACCTCGAACTCAAGGAACTCTCTAGAAGGGAGAACCTTTGAACCTACATTCTAGTATCAACTATGAACCGAACTCGTTCAGGAAATCCCTTGAACTGACACCTTCTTTAAGCAAGAGAAACTACCCTTGCTAAGGTTACCCTTCGTCACTGCTGAGTATCCTTGGTAGCTCCTCATCCTTGTCCCTCTTGCTTACCTGAGTCTACAGATGGTTTTACCTGGGTCAACCGTGACACTTGCCACAAAAGATGGGTGACAGGTAATGTGTCAGGAGGATCATCTTCCTCGTCATTATCACTGGTGTCGAGCACATCACCCAGAAGGACCTTATCAGGACCTGCATTAAGTTCAGAAGTGAACTCTGGTTCCTCAATTGTGTCAAAGTTGTCCTTGAAGTCATCTGCGGAGGGGATATCACATGTGACGAGCTGCATCCAGCGCAGCTCTGTGTGCAGTGATGCTGATGCACCCAAGAGGATATCAGCAAGTTGGACAGCAAGTTGGACACGACTTGCATAACGACTACTGGATGCGAGGGGAGTCGGCCACTGTTCTTGCAGTTCGAGTACCTCTTCATGTCAATGCTGTAAAAGGAGTTGCAACTCAGAATCTAAAAATATTTCAGTGGTGGAAAGAAGAAGCTTTTCTGAGCAGAAACCAATGTTCAGGCTGCCGCAATGCAAGCTCGATTGCAGATAACTCAATACTGAACCAATGGTATATATTGTCCACTTCTACTTCTACACAGTGTTGTTCCTCCCAACAACGATCCTGTGTAAGCAGTGCTTGGATGCCTTCACGAACGTCAGAGTCTTCCAGCCATTGGGGTATTTCACCGCTGGAGTGTGTGATCCAAATGTCTTGCAAGAGGGTCTGGTCACTGTGTAAATCGGCCAGTTTCGTTGGGAGTGGAGGGGGCAACAGGATTGCATACTCTGGCTTGTACAGTACCTCTAGTTGTTCACAGTATTTGTTAAACTTGCAGATAGCTGACATCAGGGCAGATTGTCGTTTGGCAATTGCCTTTCTCATTTGCTGATGCAGTTTCATGCCTTGGGAATTCTCAATAAGATTATGTGTAGCAGACAACACACTTACAAAGTGCTTTGTCCTTGCCTCCAACGGCACAATTGAGTTTATCCCATTCAAAAAAACTTCTGACCACCCTCTTGTGAATGTTGATTTTGAGATCCTGTGCCAAGAGTAGGATGCGGACAAAGTCCAGGCCAACTCCCTCTAATTCTGGGAATTTGTCTTGTACATTAAGTGAGGAATAAAGCACTTCAATTTTGTTGAGCAGCCGACTTAGTCATGTGTGCGCTCCATGCTATCAAGAGCATCAATGGCATGAACAGCCCCCTGGTCCTGTTCAATGGCAGTATGGGCATGTTGAAGAGCGCACTTGGATGAATCGAGATCAGCTTGTAGCACAAGGATGCTATCCAATTTTTTCTTGAGCCTTGCAGGTGCATCTGGAACATGTGAACAACGGAAAATAAATCACAAACATAACTTACGTGCTCGAATGGACAACTGCACAGCATGCTGTCCTGTCCATTGAGATTGAAGATCCATCACTGCAACTCCACAACTGTCAAGAACCCTCTGAGATGCTTCACCTTGCTCTTGGATGCCATTCTTCAGGCGACGCCTAACCCAAGTCCCCAGATCTCTGAGCATTTCGTGACCAACCATGGTCACTTGTCGATCAATAAGCCAGATGCAGCGCTGGCACTGTGATATTTTAGTGAGACATACAGTATATGTGCCACTTGATCACTCACCAAAGACGATCACTCAATACCTATTAGTTTGATGAAATGAGACCACAGCCTCTCCATATCCTTGCCATCCAATAGACCAAGCCCTTCGATAAGCCACAGGTTGTAAACAAGCTGGCACGCCCACTCATGCCCATATGCGTGCATTGCTGTTGTCACAAACTGTTATGATTCAATGATACCCCCCTATCTTTTTCTTCATGAATGCCTTTCTTTTCTTGCAAAACCTGGCGACATACTTCGCCAATTAACTGTTTCTCTTTTTCTATGATTTCTGAACGTTCTTTAACGTTCCACCTACATTCCATAGTATTCTTCGGGTTCCCACCACTGACGTTCTTCAGACTTCCTTAACATTCTTTGGTCCCGAGAATCTTCACTTACCAATGTTCTGGAGTATTCTTTCATGTTCTAAATTTGCAGAACATTCCACTTAGTCATCATAAAACTCCTGTATATAAACCTTCAAGTTCTCTACGAGGATTTCCCTAACTTAGACCTACTTAGGATTCCCTCCTACTTAGCAATCTATCCTTGTCCTTGAATCCCTTGGATCTCTATAAGTTCCCATCGTACTTTTGAGTCAATGCTCCTCTGATTACTTCGAACCCAAGGAACTCTCTAGAAGGGAGAACCTTTGAACCCATGAGCTACTATAACTATGCTCAGAACTTGTCTAGGAACCCCCTTGGACCGACGCCTTCTTTAAAGCAAGAGAAACTACCCTTGCTAAGGTTATCCTTCATCACTGCTGAGTATCCTTAGTAGCTCCTCGACCTTGTCCCTCTTGCTTACCTAAGTCTATGGCTGGTCCTACCCGGATCAACCGTAACACAAACCACACATGGGATGCAATGCCATCAGAAAGAATATTGTACTGTGGTTTGTCTAAACGAGTCAATGATGGTACTGAGACAAGGCACATACCTGATTAATTGAACGTTCAATCACACAGCCAATGTTGTACATAATAACCACAGTAGCCTCCAGAGGAAGAAACGTGAATAGATGCTCAATAAGGGCGATGCTGTATTTTGGTTGTTCTCCAGAGGTGTCAATGTTGGCAAAAAAGAGTGGAATATCATGACAGCAGATTAATGCCATCACTCTGCTGTCATCATAAATTTCCATAGATGTTTTCTGCTTTTGCCATCAGCCACTTCATATGAAGATTCACATTGGTCTACCACTTCATCTGGAGCATGTGTCTGTCGATTCCTGGTGGGACGTTTGCGTGCCTTCTCAATGCGTCACCCAACCACATCTACCTGGGCTTTAGGGAGGAAATAGATTGGTTCATAAAAGAAGGGGCTGTCTCCCAAGGAACGGTGGTGCCAATGATGGAAATTGCCGTCTGTGGCAACGTGGATGTCAGCGCCATCACAAAGTGGTCACCCAAAAGAATTGCCTCCAAAGCATGCGGGGCAGCGTTGCACAAGCAATTGAGCACAGGACTTCAGTATGGAGATCGGCGAGGAAGCTTCCAAAGTGGGACTATCAATTTCTTGATGGTAATCAAGGTGCTGTGATGGTGTCCTGTGATGGTGACCAGATGAGTGGGCAGTGTTGATTCACTGGTGGCATGTTGATAGAATTGACTCAACTCATCGGTCTAAATCCACTTGAAGGACATCGAACCACTGTATCGCATTTCCTAGACTTTGACAGAATGGTTTTTGCACTGTTTTTCCCTGTCCAACGGTCAGCATGACAATGGCACATAATGCAGATCCAATACCTCTTTGTTTGTTATATGAAACCCTCTATGAATATAGTGAGAATTCAGTGCCAATGCCAGGGTATGGACCACATCGCACGATCGCTGAAAGAGAGCGTGATAGAAATCCAGTAGCTCAATTGAGACAGTCATCTGCGGCTAAGATGGCACAGTTGTAAATAAGCCATGTGATACGAGAATCTAAGGAAGGGAAAAACAGTGGCACAAATGCACAGTGACTGAAGCGAAGTCTGTTGCTTGTCAGATAGGGAAAACACGCATGCAAACGAACGTACAATCATAGAAGAGGGTAATAAGCTGGGTCTTCTTGACGTTGCTGCAACTCCCTTTACAACATGAGAGAGGCGAGTTACTAGTGATCGATGTGGGTTTTCCAAGCATTCATGAGAGATATCCAAGAAAAGGGGGGATTAACATCAGGATTGTCTTCTTCCAATTCTCATATTGGTTTGAGGCCCTTGTCGTTGTGGAAACAGATTGTTGCTGCAGCATTGTATTGGGAATTTCGATGTCATTAGGGAAATTGTACTTCAGGGGAGCATCATCGGGCACAGGAACATCTGGTGGTAAGTTCGCGTTATTGGGAATACTTGGACCTTGAGTGTTCTCAGAGGCTGGAGGGCCAGCGGACCATTTTTGAAGCAAGTTGTCCAGCTGGGCAAGCAGCCGCTGGCACTTGGCCTCACGTCCTGGGATATTCACATATGTCTGTGTTTTTTGGGGTTTCTAGCTTTGCGAGGTGATGAAAAGTGCTGGCAAAGGCCTTTGCTTGTGCTCAGGAGGGCTGCATGAGTACCAGGGGCAGGGGCCATGGTGAGAGATGCTGAGAAGGGAGGAGCGGTTTGCAGATGGTCTAAAGAAGGTGGAAGCACATGGAATCTGCATTGCCTGCAATGAGGACACTTCGATGGAGCTTGGATTCCACTTCTGCTGCACTCAGCAGGCAGTTGTGATCGGCCTTATGCTAATAATAGAATGGACCAGGTGTTGCCAATGCAGAGGAGAGACCTCTGGGGTGTGTTTCGCCCTTATAAGAAACCCCCCCTCTGAGGGGTCTATTGCCTCCAAGAAGTAGTGCCTGATGTGTACACAGGTCCATACATACCATACAAGATCATCCCAGATATCCATATATGTATGGGCCCATACGTACCATATGAGATTACACCGAGTACCTATACACAGGCCTGTACATACCATACAACATCACTCTGAGTACCAATACACAGGCCCGCATGTACCATATGACATCACTCCAGGTACCTATACATGGGCCCATATGTACCATATGAGATTACACCAAGTACCTATACATGGGCCCATACGTACAATACGAGCTGACACCGGTTACCCATACATGCCATACGGGATTACACCAGGTACCCATATATGGGCCCGTATGTACCATACGAGCTGATGCCAAGTACCCATACACGGGTCCATACATACCATATGAGATTACACTGAATACCCATGTATGGGCCCATACCTATGATACAAGCTCATACCGGGTACCCATATATGGACCTGTACATACCATACGAGATTACACCAAATACCCATATATGGGCCCATACATACCATATGAGATTACACCAAATACCCATATATGAGCCTGGATGTACCATACAACATCACATTGGGTACCCATATATGGGCCCATACAGTGACCTCCAAAACCGTTGCAATGTTTGACTCTAATGTGGTGCATGAGGTATACCATCAGCACCTGTGGGAATCCTGCTTAGTGTTGGTGAGAACGAACAAGGTACAAACAGTTGGCTACAACTTCGCCCCTTGGATCA
>JBBPQE010000659.1:0-14459 GCA_038092335.1 Boletus vinaceobasis
TAAGGGAGTTGGCTACTTGGACAAGATAGTCAACAAGATCCGATGTATCCCACTTTCCTGTCTCTACCATCCTGGGTGCACTGATTGAACGAGTAGATTGAGGAAGTAAAGCAACTGCTTACCGCGCCAAAATAAGCTGAGGAGGAAGATGTCGTCGCACTCCTAGAGCTAAAAGGAGTGACCCCATCTCCGCACTGATTTCGCGACCCGAGGGGAACCGGACTATTGGGAGATGTAAATTATCCAATGCAAGGATGTTCGTGCTAGGAAGATAGGAGTCCTCCGGACGTCTTAGGTTATCGATCGTTGGAATACAATTCTTGTTCGTGAATACTAACTTCGCCAAATTGTGGATCTCGTCGGATGAAGACCACACCTGGGAAATGGTGCTCAAAACAGATTCAGCCCAAAGGATTGACCGAGTGAAGTCGTATCTTGGATTGGCCAACATAATCTTGGGTTGAGAGATGTATTGTAGCCAGTCAGTAATCGTGAACTCCCGCCAACCGAAGGTCGTCAGGTGCAAGGATGTGAAGTGTTTGGAGACTTTGAGGGGTACGAGCAGGGAAGGAAGTGGTCCGTCCAATGGTATTTTGGCACCAAAACCATTGGAATCAATAAAGCATCGTATGGAGGACAATTTGATTTCTGTTCCGTCTGCACCCTGGAAGCGGGCCACCTGTGACAGTTCGGTCATACCAGAGGTCGGGCCATGGTTCGACTGCCATTGGAGACAAGCAACAAGCTCTCCATCCTTGAGAATATGTTTGCGTAGGTCTTGTAATACATCCGAAAGCCCTGTGATACGTATCTGGTGCTTGCCTGGCAGTGCTTCGATGATACTGGCTCCTGCTTGAGCGACATCCTGCGAAAGCATAGGCACATGCTTCAAGAACTTGGCGCAGATCGGATTGAACAATCTGATATCCGAGGCGTGGCGGACACCAACGGAGGAGAGAAACCTTAGAGGCAATATGGAACATGCATAGAACGACTCCTGAAGTAGCTGCGCAACCCTCGCCGAGGGCGTAGAATGGTAAAAGGTGAAGAATTTGAGAATGTGAATGAAACATTGGCGCAGCCGGTCCTGAAGTTCTGGTGGTGGTCGCGAACCAGAAGTACTCCCATGTTTAGTCGCTCCCTCCCATAATCTTTGAATAGCGGAGAGTTCCGACTCATAGACAACACGGGACAGGAAGCCTCCGACATACAATAATTCGCCATTCCAGACTAGAAAAGCTTAGAATCCACATCTTAGGAATGGATTATAACACATACTAGGGGCGTTCCTGTCGAGTATTGTGAGTAGTTGCACCCCATCATGTCATCGTGGGAGTAGTAACTTACACTAAATCTATTGATTCACGCTCGACAGTAGGGATAAAGGGTGCTGCCATGTGACCACCAAATCCTGTCGTTTGGCTAGTGGAATGACCCTAGAAAAAGAATCCGAATCAGCAACTCGAAGACGAGGAAGGGCTGCACACAAACAATGAAGATCCTCGGATGGAGTGCCCTAACTTCGGATCAGCCAACATCCACATGGTCGGTACTGAAATTACAAACCCATTCAAATCTGCACGGAGCCCCTGGAAGGTAGACAAAAGGGGTTGGTTTTCCGGATCTGTGAAGCTCTGATCGTATTCCTCTTTTCCAGTCTAAGTGTGGCTGATCTGTAAATGTATTACACCAAGCAGCCAAACCAAAGCACCTACATATACCAGGCTATGCTTGAGCCGAGAAGATGGCCTCTTGGCGGTACACCGGTACACTTCTTTTAGGAGCTTCTGGTCCTCCTTGACGTCTACCTCTGCACTGAATACTGTTAGACCCAGTTTTGCCACATGAAGACGTGTAGAGTTTCCAGTTTTGGTAGGATTTGACTTGCAGAGGTGATATCATGACGTTCGAAAGGTTGTGAAACTTCCATTGCCGACACTCGAGTTGGATTTGAGATTTCAGCCTGGATCGTGAATCCTCAATTGATACCATCAGAACATGCACTCGCACTCCACGACCCGAACAGGACTTACGATGACGTTGGATCCTATCAACAACCATTATCTTCAAGGGGCTGAGGCACCCCATCGGAATAGGGAGCTCGACAGCTTCAGCGGAAACCAGGAACTCCTTCTTTACACGCCCGATGCACTGATGACTGAACCAAATGCTCACATCCTTTAGATGTACCATGAAAGTGATCGATGTTGCAAGAAATCGCATAAAATCAATCACCGGCGGGATCGAACTACGCTCCCGTAGCGGAATTTCAATAATTGTCCATCGAGGTGTTGCTCGTTTCAAGGGAAGATCCACGTGGCGGATATACAGCTAGTGTCTGAATGAGGAAGTAGTCTGTTGAGATCAGTGATCTTCGTACCTGATCCTTACCATCCTTCCAGTAGAAGTCCATCCGTTTCCCTGTGACAATGTTTATACCAACTTCAGTCGAAAAACAAACATGGCGTACTCCCAGACAACACAGATGGACACTCGGTCACAGAAAACAGGCTGTAAAAGCCTGTGAGAGAATATCAATTCAGCTATTGTATTCAGAGCAGGTAGTTGACTCACCGACACCAAATGCGCCGACCGTCGCTGGATCGGGATTTCCCTCAGCTGGGCGGAGACAAGTTGGATGAAAGCAACGCGACAAAGGCAAGCAACGTACCGATCTTTGCCAGTCGGGTCCAATCCTTTTCTGTGAACAATTTCCCGTCGTTCTTGAACGTCCAGTGATCAACCTCAATAAGTGAAAGGTTAGGTTGACAATGCCACGACACGGTTACGAGGCCACATTCTCTTACATCAGAGAAATTCGAATTCGGTGCATCAGCACCTGCCACGGTCCCAAAATGGATTTCAACAGTTGAGGATTGAGCATCGTCGGAGTTCTGAAGGAGTTCTCGGAACACTGAAATGATCAAGGTGTTTAGGATATCGAAAAGGGGATCTCATACAATAGATGTTGCTCTTACCGGTGAACTCGCCCGGATAGCGCGCAAGGATCTTGTGGATCAATGCACGCTGGTTGACCTCGACTGGTTTGCCCTCTCCGGTCTCCTACTGAGGGATAAGATATGAGTGAAATTATGGGGGCAAATCAAACACACTCGTGCTTTCTTGCGTCTAAACATTCAAGTTCAACGTATTCGTATCGCGTGTCCTTGACAATATCGTAGATCGTTCAATAATCCTGAGGTTATGGCACTGGTATGCTCTGGATGACAGCCACAAGCAGGATACTATGGCAATCAAGTGTTAGTGGTCTGGGTTGAGGAAGCAGAATGGCAATGGAGGGCGGCTGCAACTGCCTAGCTAAAGGCTGTTCAGTGAGCGCCGAGTCCACCGTGGACGACAACTAAATAAAGCTACATTACGCGCAAAATGCAAAACGCCTGGACACAGCGTGGATCACAATTAATTTGACCAGTGCCTCTCCGCAAATGAGTGCCGCCGGGGTTGTTGCTCGTGCTCGGAGCGCATTGACGGGGGGCTCAGATGGGTGAATACGACTCGGAAACGAGTGGCAGGGAATAACTTTGACTCAATGGCCGAGCACGCGGCATTGAAGGCAAGACGGTTTTGGGTGCCGAGCGGAAGTTGATCGGATTCGGTTGATCTCTGGGAAAGTTGCTTTTAGACCCGCACTGCCACGTGTTTGGCATGATGGTCCACAGCAATGCATGTCACGGCCCGCCTCCCAATTCTAGATCCCCGAGTCGACAACCCAGCTCTCTCTCCAGACGACATTCGGGATGGGCAACCCTCCGCAGGACGTGTATGCAACCAATCTAGAACAGAACTTTGGTTACCCCCTGCGCTCTCCCGAACCAAACACTGGTACTCTTCAAGAACCTTATGCCTTGGAAGGGTTCCAGATTGGCGATGTTGGCTATGTCAACGACTACGGTGAATTTCGCCTCCTTTTCAATATAGGCTTTCCCCTCCCCGACGACATTCTTGAATGTGTTCCCCAATATGAACCTATCAAGTTTGATAGATCGTACCGCAAACGCACTGCTCTTCCTGAAGGCCATTTGTTCATAACTGGCGTGAAGCAAGCCGTGAATGAGTCGAGGTACCCTTATATCAGCGTAGATGTGCCAATAATCTGACTTCGCGTTCTGAGGTCCGGCGAGGCTTACAAATTCGCCGCGACCTCCAATGCAGGGGCTATACTTATCCTCCCATCCGGCGCCACGCTCTACGAGCTCCAGAAGAAGCGGGAGTTGGAGGCATTTCGGAAGGTTGCCGCGCAATACGCACTTAGGTGGTGTGAGTTTGCCGGGCACGACTCCCTCTACCTGGTTACCGGCCTGTATAAAACGCGCTCCTGGACGTTGGGGTCGTTCTACAAGGGCCTACCTGATGGAGAAATCGTCGTGGACCGTCACACCACTGGCAGCGAGGCATTTAAATGGACAGCTGCGTTTCAGGTGGACTACGGAGCTAGTCCTCGCGATAACAACTATGAGAACCAAACCGTCCTCATAAAAGGTCTCAGGATGACAGTGAGGTGGAGTTGGTTGACCGTGATTGAACGGGTGACGCGATCCGAATCACGAAGCACACGCACTATCACCTATTTTATTGCAGCACTGCTTGCACTTCTGGACGCTCTATTCGTCGTGTCTCAGAAATGGCTATCTCGAACAAGTGAGTCATTCTCATGTCATGGAGTGTTTAGCAATACTAACTGGGTGTAGCTGTCGAGCACAGTCCCCGTCTATCTCAAGTTGGTACAATCACTCGAACATTACAACCGGGAAGCCTCATCCATCATACAGCAGCCACTTCATCCTTCGGACCTCATTAACCGTTACCTGTTAGACAAGGTTTGAACAGAAAACGGCCGAATATCACGGTATACTGATTGTTCTTTTTCCAGAATCCCGAAGCTCGGGTGGCCATTACCCATGACAGTGAATGGATAGACATGCTGGAAAAGGTATGTTGTCATGTCCGTGTCCATTCGTATGTTGACCATCCATCCAGAAAAGATTGTCGTACTCAGACCTGATGGAGGATGGCCCACTCCGGGAGCTTTTAGCAAACGAATAGAATTGTCACTCTGACAATAGCAAGTATTTTTATCGTCGTTTCGTCGACCGCTGTTAACTCTTCCTAGATGTCATTTATCTACAAAGTCAAATGTAAGTTTTCTCTTGTTGACGTTTGACCTGCTAAAATGTGGCATTAATAGTGAGAACACTAATAACACGCAGTACAAATCGGAATCGTTGCAACCTATACCTGAGACTGAAAATGTGCAAATTGTCATTACACGTATGTACGGCTTGTAAGTGTTCCCGCAGAAGGGTGACATTCTCACGTAGATATCCGGGCTGAGAATGTTACTGTCGGTCTTGGACGTGTCCCCATCGGATTCTATGTTCAGCTTGACTTCGATGGTGGTACACCCAGGCGAACTAAAATCAAGCCCGTACTGGTCTCTAATTCTGTCATTCAATGGGACGATCCGATTCAGCTGTGGGGTACCCTCGAGTTGTCCATGTGCGGATATTGTGCTAACTATTCCGCAGGCCATCTGATTTGTCTGTCACGGTCCGACTGACGCTTTTTGCTTCTTTCGAGTTTACCCCTGTGCTGGGGAAAGGAGAGCCCCTCCGCATATTAGAAGAAAATGTTGGAAGTTTGCTTTGCCGGACTGACCGTAAGTATCAGGAATGCATGTGTTCGTGTGACCAGTATTCAAGTGGGTTGCAGCGATCACATTCTCCGACGCGGAAGGGGAAGCTCTATCGCCCCGTTCTTCGCTGCTTATTACTGTACAACAGTGGCATGGCAACCGTCAGAGGCATACTTCGAGTCAGGGCAGTGGTAGTGTGAGTGAAATGCCATTAGTCCTATCGCCTTTTAAAGGTACCATACCCTTAGTTGCACTGGGAAGATTCTTCCGAGCTCGCGAAAGAAACGGACCTAGGGCATGATGCTCTCCGTCGCTACCGTAGAGGTCACCGCAAACAAGATCTCGAATGTTCTGTTGGACATTTCAGGCGTGCTCTAGACATCTGCCCTGATCCACACACGTGTCGCGCTGCTGTGCTGTCCAACCTTGCAACAGTGACATTCATTATGTATCAGTTCTATGGTACATCACTCAGCTTCGATAGGGCCGTAGCCCTTTATCAGGAAGCGCTCAAGCTGCGCTGTGATGATCACCCAGATCGGCCTACGACATTGCTACATCTATCCCAAGCTATTTTGCATCGCTATGGAGCCACAGGACATGAAGCGTCCCCCGAGGGCGAACTGCTGAATCTTATCGACGAACTCATCAAAGTTTGCCCTGAGGGCAGCCATTACCGTCGTGCTGCGGACCTCGTCCATCAGACTTATGGATGGTTCAGGCTCGGGGATTCGGATGACTTGGCCGAGCTCAACAAGTTGATTTCAACATTGGGTGTTGCTGCTCAAGAGTCTCCGGAAGGCTATTTCGACAGACCTATCAGGTTCGACAACTTTGGTCTCGCGTTGCTCAGGCGTTTTGAGCTACGCCGTGAGCCCAACGACCTCGACGAAGCAATCGTGTGGCTCGAAAAGACGATACGAATTACCCCCAACGATAACCTGGACAAGCCCAGTTATTTGAGCGATCTCGGCAATGCTCTCTTAGATCGTTTCCAGCGATTCAAAGATGTCGACGACCTGGACCGGGCGATTAAGAGCCTCGAGGACGCTGCACGGCTGACCCCCGACGGTCATCGCATGAAATCCACCTACGTGAACAAACTTTCCAACGCCTTCTTGTCGCGTTTCCAGCGCTGCAGAGACGTCGATGATCTTGATGGAGCGATTTCCGGGTTCGAAGACATGATACGCCTCATACCACATGCGTGTAATTCTACCCCATAATACTATACATGCTCGCCGATCTCGTATGGTGGATTTCTCAAAATTTGACCAGTTCTCGCTTGGATCCTTGTCTAGTTGTCAATGTTTGTGGTGGTAGCAGACTCAAGTGATTGTGGCTGTGGTCACGGTAGTAGTGGCAGATGCCACTGGAGGGTCGTCGACGAGAACGTTTTGGTTTAATCAACACCGTTGGGCTGGCAATGGAACGTCACTAGTAACAGCTATCTTTAGGTCAGTGCAGGGAACTAACAGAAGTCTTGAGCTGGACTCCCGTGTGAGGAAAGCGTGCCGTTCGCGAACGGAATAGCAACGTTTTGAGGAAACAGGAACAAGACAACGGCCGAAAGGTTATTGGAATGCCGCGTTACAACCGCAAGGACCGTTCTAACGTCGGCACCTGATATGAAGGGCTTGCGCTCAGAGTCACATCGCAGGCCTCTGGTCATTGGTCAAGATTATATGAACACATGTCCCGGTCACTTCAACTGAATCAGATACGATGTGATCTGTAAAAGGGTGTTGATAGCATCCGTTCAAAGACCACAGCCGGACCTGTTGTGGGATTCCCCGCTACGAGCACAGCATGTAGATCTGAACCGGTTTCCCAGGCTGGTCTTCCTCCTGCGTGTACTCTGTCGAACAACCCGCCCACAACAAGCACAACATCCTCCATCCGGACAGGTGCAAGTAACAATTCAAGTTTTCAAGACTCGGTACAGGATAGCTCAACGAAATGCGGGTAAGGCAGCATACAATTGTGACATTTCCATCAGGTGGCTAACTAATAGTCGCTCTCTCTTTATCCACCGCTAGAGAGTGAGTATCATCAAACATTATGTGTCGACAGCAGCCTGACCTGTGCATGTTCCATCTAGGGAGTGAGTGATCGTTGATGCCGTGCCCTCACACCCGTCTCACCCTTATCGCGACCCATCCAGGAAGTGAGTGATTGTCAATGCTGTGCTTTCACACCACTCTCACGGACTGTCTCATCCTTGTTATATCCCATCTAGCGAGTGAGTACTTGAGTGATCGCCGATACTATCCTTTCGCACCCGTCTCGCAGACTGTCTCACCCTTGTTGCGTCCCATCCAGGAAGTGAGTGATCATCGACGCTGCACTCTCACGCCATCTCACAGACTGTCTCATCCTTGTCGCATCCCATCCAGGAAGTGAGTGATCGTCGACGCTGCGCTTTCACGCCCATATTGCAGACTGTCTCATCCTAGTCGCCATCCATCCAGGAAGTGAGTGATCGTTGATGCTGTGCTTTCACACCTGTCTCACAGATCGTATCATCCTTGTTATACCCCATGTAGTTCGTGAGTAATCGTCAACGTTGTGTTTCACATCTGTCTCACAGGCCGTATCATCCTTGTCGCACCCCATCCAGGAAGTGGGTGATCATCTGCACTTTCAGGCCTGTCTCATGGACTGTATCATTCTTGTCGCATCCTATCCAGGAAGTGAGTGATCATCGATTGTGTGCTTTTGCACCCGTCTCACAGGTTGTCTAGTTCGTGGGTGATCATTGATACTGTGTTTTCACACCCACCTCATAGATTCTATCATCCTTGTTGCGTCCCATCCAGGAAGTGAGTGATCGTTGACGCTGCACTTTCACACCCATCTCACAGGCCATCTCATCCTTGTTATATCTCATCTAGCAAGTGAGTGATCATCGACTGTGTGCTTTCACACCCGTCTCACGGATCTTATCATCTCCCATCTACATAGTTCGTGAGTGATCATCAACGTTGTGCTTTCACATCTGTCTCACAGACCATATCATCCTTGTTGCACCCATCCAGGAAGTGGGTGACCATTGACTCTGCACTTTCAGACTTGTCTCAGACTGTATCATCCTTGTTGCATCCCATCCAGGAAGTGAGTGATCATTGACTGTGTGCTTTCACATCTGTTTCATGACTGCCTCATCCTTGTTATATCCCATCTAGCTTGTGAGTGATCATTGATGCTGTACTTTCACATCCACTCACCAATCATCTCATCCTTGTCATATTCCATCTAGCCGGTGAGTGATTGTTGGCTCTGCACTTTCATACCCATCTCACTGACCATACCACCCTTGTTGTATCCCATCCAGGAAGTGGGTGATCATCAACACTGTACTTTTGCACCCATCTCACAGGTCATATCATCCTTGTTGCTTCCCATCCAGAAAGTGAGTGATCATTGACTGCGTGCTTTTACACCTGTCTCACAGATTGTATCATCCTTGTTGCATCCCATCCAGGAAGTGAGTGATCATTGACTCTGCTTTTGCACATGTCTCACAGGTTGTATCACCCTTGTTATATCCCATCTAGTTTGTGAGTGATCATTAACTCTGCACTTTCACAATTATCTCACAGACTGTATTATCCTTATGACATCCTATTCAGGAGGTGAGTGATTGTTGACTGTGCTGTCACACCCATCTCACAGGTTGCATTGTCTTTGTCACATCCCATTCAGGGAGTTAGTGGCTGTGGACTCTGTCTTTTCATGATTGTCTCATTGAATACATTATTCTTGTTGTGCCTATCTAGCTTGTGAGTGATTATTGACTTTGTGCTTTGGCACCTGTCTCACAGACAATCTCATATCCTGTCTAGCTAGTGAGTGATCATCAATGCCGTGCTTTCAGACCCATCTTATGGACTGTATTATCCTTGTTGCATCCCATCTAGCGAGTAAGTGATTGCCAACTCTATGCTTTCACCCCCATCTCATAGACTGTCTCACCCTTGACATATCCCATCTAGCGAGTGAGTGATCATCAAAGCAGTGCTTTCACACCTGTCTCACAGGCTGTATTGCCCTTGTTGTATCCCATCTAGCTTGTAAGTGATTGCTGATGCAGTGCTTTCACACTTGTCTCACAGACCATATTATCCTTGTTATATCCCTTCTAGCTTGTGAGTGATCATTGGCTCTATGTTTTCACCCCCATCTCACAGACTGTCTCATTTTTGTGGCATCCCATCTAGCTTGTGAGTGATCATTGATGCCATGCTTTCAGATCTATTTCACAGACTGTATCATCCTTGTCATATCCCACATAGCGAGTGAGTGATCATTAATAATGTTCTTTCACTCCTGTCTGATAGACTGTAATATTCTTGTTGCATCCCATTTAGCTTGTGAGTGATTGTTGACATTGCACTTTCATACCCATCTCACAGCACCATATCCCTCTCAGGAAGTGAGTGATTGTCAATGCTGTCCTTTCACTTCCACCTGACAGACTGTCTCATCCTTGTCATATTCCATCCAGCCAGTGAGTGACCATTGACTCCAATTTCATACCTGTCTCACAGATCATATTATTCTTGTCACATCCCATCCAGGAAGTAAGTGATCATTGATTCTGTGCTTTCAGACTTGTCTCACAGATTGTATCATCCTTGTTGCATCCCATCCAGGAAGTGAGTGATCATTGACTCCACACTTTCATACTTGTCTCACTGACCATACCACCCTTGTTGTGTCACATCCAGGAAGTGAGTGATCATTGACTCTGTGCTTTTACACCCATCTCACAGATCATATCATCCTTGTCACATCCCATCCAGGAAGTGAGTGATCATCAACTCTCTGCTTTCACACTTGTCTCACAGACTGCACTGTGCTTGTCACATCCCATCCAGGAAGTTAGTGATTGTTGACTGTTTTTTCATCATTGTCTCATCAAATGCATTGTCCCTGCTATGTCCCATCTAGCTTGTGAGTGATCATCAACTTTGTTCTTTCACATCTGTTTCACATTCCATCTAGCGAGTGAGTGATCATCAATGCTGTCCTTTCACACCTGTCTTACAGACTGTATCACCTTTGTTGTATCTCATCTAGCAAGTGAGTGATCATCAGTGTGGTGCTTTCACCTCTGTCTCACAGACCATCTCATCCTTATTATATCCTATCTAGCTTGTGAGTGATTGTTGATGCTATGCTTTCACACCCTTCTTACAGACCCTCATATCCCATCTAGCCAGTGAGTGATCATTTATGCTGTGTTTTCATACCCATCTCACAGACTGTCATCCTTATTGCATCCCATCAAGCGAGTGAGTGATTGTCAATGCTGTGCTTTCTCACTCACCTCACAGACTGTCTCATCCTTGATGTACCCCATGTAGCGAGTGAGTGATCATTAATGCTGCATTTTTGCACCTGTCTCACAGACTATCTCATCCTTGACATATACTGTATATCCCATCTAGCACGTGAGTAATTCTTGAGTCTGTGCTTTCACACCTGTCTTACAGACTGTATCATCTTTGTGGCATCCCATCCAGGGAGTGAGTGATCATTGGGTCTGCACTTTTACACCTGTCTTACAGACCATATCATCTGTGTTGTATCCTGTCTAGTTTGTCAGTGATCATTGATTCTGTGCTTTTGCCCCTGTCTCACAAACCTTGTTATTCTTGTCACATACCATCTAGCGAGTGAGTGATCATTAACTCTATGCTTCCACATCTGCCTCAGACCATATAATGCTTGTTGCAACCCTTCTAGCTTGTGAGTGATTTTTCACTCTATCCTTTTATATCTGACTCACAGACCATATTATTGTTGTCACATCCCACCTAGGGAGTGAGTGATAATTGATGTTGTTCTCTCACTCCTGTCTCACAGACTGTCTTATTGCATCCCATCTAGCAAGTGAGTGATCATCCACTTTGTAAGTTTTGCACATGTCTCAGAGTGTATTGTTCTTGCTGTGCTGTGTCTAGCCTGTGAGTGATTAGTGAGTTCCTACTCTCACATTGGTCTAACAGACCACATTGCACTTGTCACACCCCATCCAGATTGTGAGTGACTGTTCATTCTCCTGCTTTGTAGATATTTCACAGCTTGTATTCTGCTTGTGGTACATTGGAATAGAATGTCCCAGAGTCCTCAGGTGAGTGTGGATCCCTCTGCATCATGCCTTTGGGGTACTATGACTTACTCACACCTTTGTCTCACAAGTGAACAAGTTGAATGAGATCTTGTCATATCTAGACGCTTTGGATTATGGTAGGGAACACTATGGTGATATGCTTTGCTTGCATCAAGAAGGCACATGCATGTGGCTTCCTGAAACAAAGGTATTCAAGCAATGGAAAGCTGATGGGAATATGTTTTTGTGGTTGCATGGAAAAGGTATTGTATATTACACATTTCCTAGCTATCATAACTGATATGATATCCTATGGCTTCAGTTGGAGGAGGGAAGTCCATGTTAGCGTGTGTACCATTGTTCTTTACCTTTACCTTCTTGTATTGACTCTTTTAGTGCATACTTGATCAACTACCTACTAGGAGTTGGTGAAGCTGTGGCATTTTTCTTTTGTAATTCCAGGAATGGTCTACCAACAAGTGCTGTGGAGGTGATGCATTCCCTCCTATCCCAGTTGTTGCAGCAGGCCTCTTCCTGTGGTATTGACCTGGGGAAGCTGCTTGATGATATACTTGAGAAGAAATATCAAGAAGAGCAAACTCAACACAACCTCTTGCTTCATAACCTTGAAGTCCTTCAACATCTGACATCCCTTGTTGCAAGTCAATTCAGCCACCCCCCCATTGTGCTGATAGATGCACTTGATCAATGTGCAGAGATCACATTGTTGTCACATGCTCTTTTGAAGCTAAATGAGCAAGGTGTACAACTGTTGGTGACAAGTAGGCCAAGGCAGATCATCAAGGACTGTTTTGCAGGACTTCCTTCACTCTCATTGGAGACTATGAGATCTGAAGTGGCAGATGACATTGCTTTGCATGTCACAAAGGAACTTGATTCCCAGAATCTTGATCCCAAGTTGAAGGATGAGATGTGTGTGAAATTGAATGAAAAAGCAGATGGCATGTGAGGCCTTATGCTTTTCAGTGTTAACTCATGGATCATGTTTGGGATTTTCTAGGTTTGGCTGGGTTCAGTGCCAACTTGACAACCTCCAGCAATGTAGGAACATGCAAGAACTCCAGAAAACACTCAACACCCTCCCACTTGGGCTTCATGCAACATACACAAGAATCTTGCAAGAAATCAACAAACAGATTCCAGAAAGGGAACTGGTTCAACATGCCTTGATTTGGCTCACAGTTGCACTCAGGCCACTCCAGTTGTCTCAATTGCTTGATGCACTCTCAATTGATCTCCATCAGCAAAAGATTCACTGTGAGCTGCAGTGTAGGGCTGGATTTTTGGATGCACTGTCAAGTCTTATCATCTATGATGAAGTGACAGATATTGTTACCCTATCTCACTTCAGCATCAAGGTGTGTTATAAGGCTTTCCTGCACATTTGGCCATATAGACAATTGATTCCATAGGACTACCTCTCAGGAGGGTTTGCTCTTGAAACACTGCCCATGTATCATATCAATCTGCAAGATGCTCATGCTGAAGTGGGACAACTCTGTGTATCCTATATCAATCTGCTCCTGGAGCAAGAAGATGCTGGGACCATACCATTGGAATTATCAAAATTTCCACTGCTTCCTTATGCACTCTCATGTGGTTTCAGCCACATCACCTCCCTTGAGTGCATGTCAAAGCCCATTCTTGAGGCACTGAAGAAGCTTCAATCCAACATTCTGCAGCATCCATCACATTGGGATCAGCTCTGCAAGTTGAGTGAAGAGTAATTTTGTTTTTGGTAAGTAGTTGCTCCAATATAAGGCAGTAAAGAATTGAACTAAACTCATTAATATATCAGTGAAGTATTGGAAACATGTACTGTACATATCAAAGGTTATAGAAATAACAGCTATGCATGACTGGAGAGTCCAGACACAGTGAAAAAGCTCCTCCACATCTTGTAACCACTACTCATCCTAGAGTCACCACATACATATATTCTTCAAGCAGGCCATCTGAGCAACATATACAGTACTTATCCCAGAAGTGAGCTTGGCTCCTGTGGACATCATTACCTCACATGCAGTCAAAATCCTCCCCTCACCACCATACTGTAAATGCCTTTGAGATGACAATATCCTTGGCATGCTCACACCTAACTACTGTACATACAGTGACTCCAAAAACTATTGCAATGTTTTGATATTTTGAAGAGATGCCAGTAATGTGAGTGAGGGTGTGGGAATTATGCTTAGTCATAGTGGGATAAAATAGAGTAGACATATCTGGCTTGCCATTGGTACCCTGGTCATGTGATTTAATGTGGTGCCTGTGACACTATGGATATTTCAAATCATCCATGTCATTGCAACAGTTTTTGTACTTTTGGCTTGGTGAACTATTTTAACATAATGGGCATGGTGTGTCTGACAGTGTGGAAATAATGCTTAGTCATCAGCAAACAAAATAAAGTAGACACTCTTGGCATTCTCATGCCACTTTGGTCATGTGATTTGGCTGAGTGGCAGTGCTGCTATTAGCACTTTAAATAACCACTGCAAAATTAGGCATTTTTGAAACATTGGAGTGGGGCATCTCAGAATGGGAGAATGGTGCCCAGGTATGGTGAAACAAAATGTAGTGGACATACCTGGCTATCAGCTGACAGCATGGTCATGTGATCTGGCCTAGTGGCAGTGATGCTATGGCCATTGAAACTATGCATGT